>JAKTPZ010000121.1:0-24459 GCA_030579215.1 Maudiozyma pseudohumilis
GCAGAGACCACCCTGCAGCCATGCCGTGCAGCCCCTGAAGGAGCCCCCTCCCACACTGCGGCATATTCTCTGCATGCACACTTCCCATGCGGCCGCTTCTCTGCATCCACGCATGCCACATCTCCGCTTTTTTTCGCGCTTCCTGGCCCCCCCTTTGTTATTTGGTGTTGTGCACAGAGACTGACGCAGGGAATAGTAAGATGGGGGGGCAGGGCGAATAAATCTCCGCAGGCTGCAGAGGGAGAGCATTGGGGGGGGTATTGCATTGTGTCACAGAGAAATTGCCGCACAATGCATTGTGTTGCAGAGAAATTGCCGCACAATGCATAGTGTGGGAATGCCTGCGGACTTTTTTTTTCTCTCGTGTGCCGCTCCATTCGAAGGGGCTGGAGGTGGAGGGCAGCACAGACCAGCCATCTCTCGCACAGAAGAGGGCGCAGGGGGTTGTCTGGAGTATCGCCGGTTTTGCATGCACGCACCAAGAGATTGGCCATTCTCTGGGGCAGAGAGCGCAGAGACGAGCCCGCAGAGACCGCAGAGACCGCAGAGAGGAGCCCGCAGAGACCGCAACACCCGTTGGTGATTTTGAGTGCAATCGCGATTTCCACGAGGGAGGCTGCAGCCTCATTTAATGGGTTCTCCGTGTTGTGCGCTGTGCCTTCCGGCTTTTACTGATAGAGGACGGGCGTGTGTGTGCGTGTATTTCTGTGTGTGTCTCTGCGTGTGGGCGTGTCCCTCTGCGTGTCCCTCTGCGTGTCTCTGGGACCGCAGGTGATAGATGGAGATGGAGGGAGGAAGATTGCTCATATGCTCTCTGCGCGTTTGCCGTGTACTTCCCCTGTGCCCTGCTGTATACTACTCCTAAAAGAGAAGTGGTTATCGTGTAACTGGGTTCAACTCAACCTATTTTCCCCTCTGTTGCTCTCTCGGTGGGCTCTCGGTTGCACTGGGGAAGGGTGTGATCTCCATCTTTCGGTTTTACAATATCCTTCTTTTTTTTTTTTTGGTTTTGGTTTTGGTTTTTTCCGATTTACTACGAATCAGGTTCAGGTATGTCCCTCTCAAGAATATATATATATAAGTTTTTACGGTCGCAGTTCGTTGCCGCTTGGGTTGTTGTGTTCCCGTGTGTTTAACTGTTTAGGGCATAGTGGTAGTTCTCTATTTTACTTTTACTTTGGTTTCACACCCGCGCATTATACTTGGTTCTCTTAATTGTCTAAGCGACTATACGCCAAGTTTGTTAAACATAGATCTGTGTGTGTGTGTTTTTGTGTGATATCGATATTTCCACTCATTCATATTTTCTTTTATTTTATTTTTTCTTTTCTATTCTGCGATTGCCCTATTCCTATATTCTGTGGTTGCGCTACATCTACTATATCTGCGATTGCGCTACAACATTTACATTAGTGCTACTTTTACTGTACTTTTGCTGTACTTTTGCTGTACTTTTACTGTACTTTTGCTGTACTTTTACTATACTTTTGCTGTACTTTTACAATACTTTTACTGTAATTTTGCATCGGACTTTTACATTGCATAGCCCTTTTTCCTTTGCTGAGCGGCTACACGAATTTGTTTTTTGTTTTTTCACCCCTCTCCATACTTTGAAATATAACAAGGATATTATCCTAACAATTGGTCTCGCACAAATTTGCCTTATTTGCTTGTTACTCCAAATTTGCCTATTTGCTTGTTACTCCAAATTTTGCATTGCATTAACCCCATACTAATTCACTAAAAAAAGTTACAATCATTATGTCCTTTGGATTCTACAACAGTCTCGCAAAGAGCGAGAGTGGCAAGGATCACATGGATTTGGGCTTGCGCTCCAACAGCCTTGTGAAGAACGAGGGTGGCAAATACTCCATGGATATATCGTCCCTGGGTCTCCGCTCCAACAGTATATCATGCGCTCCTTCCTTCTCTTCCTCATCCTACGACTCCTTCACAATGAAGCCAAAGGGTGTCGCAAGGAAGCTGAAGTCGTCGCTGAAGCTGTCCTCGAGGAACAACTCCCTTACATCCGCCCTGTCTTCCTCTTCCTCCGTGTCATCCGCCTCCTCGAACAAGAGTGTGCGGTTCGCCCCGGAGCTGACCACAGTGAAGAAGTTCTGCTCTACAGACAGGCCCTCTTTCATATCCGCCGAGAGCTCCCCGAACCTCATTCCACTGGACGAGTCGTACCAGAGCATGCTGTACCGTCACGGGGACGGCGCGGGAGACTCCGACAACTTTGCATTCAACCAAAAGATCTCGCAGCAGTTCCTGCCAAGGAACTTGTGCAAGGGTGACAGCAGCAGCGACAATGGTGCAAACTTTCAGCTGGACTACGACTCAGACTCCAGTCTGGATGACGACGATTTCACATACAATCTGAGTCGACGCATGCATATCAACGAGGACGCGCCCATGAACACTCTGGGGAACGACTCAAAGAGCATAATGGTGGGGTCGGCCTCCTCAAGTGCAGCAGCGGTCGCGGTCGCGGCCAAGCGGGACTCCCTGGAGGCGTTCGATGTGGTTGACTGGAAACTGCTGTCGACAAATGTGCACAGCTCCCGCTGCGACAGCAACGGGAACAAGCCCAACGACATTTGTTACCTAAAGAACAGCGGGCAGAACATTATCTTGCACTCCGTGAAACAGGTGAGGGACCAGAACACAAATAAGCGCACGGACGAGATTGTGGGGAGCATATACGTCAAGAACATCACGTTCGAAAAGTTCATCGAGATCAAGTTCACATTCACAAACTGGTCAGACATACACTACGTCACTGCGACGTACAGGAGGTCCCTGACGACTGAGATTGATGAGTTCACTTTCCGCATCAACCTCGCAAGCTTCAAGTACTTCCTGAAACTGGACGACCTGATCTTCTCCACAACAGACTCTAACTTGCTCACCAACTGCCCATTGAAGATAGAGATGTGCTGCAGGTACGACGTCAACAACGAGACGTACTACGATAACAACAACTACAAAAATTACGAGCTGTCAGTGATGGCCAGGACTCAGAACCTGGTCCCAACAGCAAGGTTCAACCCAATATACCTGACAAAGGAGCAGCTAGACAGCGACGGCGAGGTCGTCCAGGCAAGAAGAAGCAACTCGAGCGACGGACTGAGCCAAGGTAGACGCCACCACCAGCGCACCTTGACCAACAGACCCTCGAAGAAGTCGTTCTACTCGGATTTCCTGGTGTCTACAACACTCTCGCACAAGATCCATTTAATGAATAATTTCAAGACCGAGAATGCCAAGGTGAAGGCACCAGTGGTCTCCAGGAGGTTCAGCGAGGATACTGACTACTACAACACATCGCCATTGAAGCATCTGTACCACAACGACACAACGCCAATAACGCCGACCAGTCTCAACAGGGTCTTGATGCCATCGAAAGACGAGTGTGAGAAAGCTGAGGGTGAGAGGTCACAGGATAACAACCCGCCAAACAAAGGCAATAGCCGCGGTGAAGACCCATTCAATCAATTGCCACAGCGTGCGTTCGACGATTCTCCACAGAATTGGGCTTCGCGTACACTGTCGTACCCTTGTACGCCTTCGCTATCCTCCTCTCTATCTTCTTCAATGAGTGATCTACCCCAGTTGGACGAGTATACTGACTTCTTTGGTACCGATATTGTGGACGGTGGGCAGGTGCAGTACAATCCAAACTACAACTTTGCAGAGTCTTTCGCTCGCGGGTTCAACAACGCTAATGTGGTAAACTCCGACAGTGAAGGTACCGATGGAGTTGGCACCATCAGGAATGAAGACGACTACGAGCATGTAGACCCATTGCTGATCGCTGACTCGAACAATGATTTCTCGGATGACAGGCAGAGTATTGTTACTGCAACGCCGCAGAATTTTTACTCAGACCGTCTATTCATGGAGAGTGCAGGGGATGACAACGAGGGTATAATGAATTTTACCAATAACTCCAATGAAACATTGATAAAGGATAGTAAAGGATCTGGATGCCACAGTAACGAGACTCTGCTACAGGGAGGTGATGGGAATGGGAATGATGATGAAGATGAAGACGAAGACGAAATGGGGGATGTCACCGATGACGCTAATATAACCTTACCGCAAATATCGTCGATACGATCCGAAAACGCGGAAGATAGTGACTCGGTATCAACCTCTAGATCTGGTTCCTCAGACTCAACTTCTTTCCTTTCTGCTTCCAACGATCTGGATGATCGGCGGTGTAGTAATTTGAGCTCACGAGTAGCCGATACTATTGCTACGTCGGCCATGTCTGGCTCAACTGAAGTAATAAGGCCGCGAGGTATGGACTACCAGAACTTACTCAATTCCTACTGCTTCTTTACATCAGACTCCAAGCCTACCATCACTAGAAAGTTGCTTGACCAAAAGCATCTGGGTGACAAGAATAACCCTTTAAAGTGGGACTTGGATGAAGAATCATTTACACTGCCGCGAAGAAGCGAGTCTCCGTCAACCTCACAAATGCTATCGTCTTAAGGTAGCTACCTCATAATTTTAAAACCCAGACGAGTGTTAAACCTCGATTACGTTGCAGTATATTAGCTTATACGTTGCAATACCAGTATATAAACTAAGAATTACCTAAGTATTATATTAATTCATGCATATTCAATATTAACAAAATGTGACATTAGTTGTTATGGGGTGCGAGCTTGTCCTGGAACTCATGTGGTCATGGTGATAATAACAGTTTAAGTGTTGGTATCAGGAACGGTGCACTGTTTTTAATATATATCCCTTGTTGGGACAGCCAACATGGCCCAATAATAGCGCCACACCCATCGGTATAAATGATCTGTAGTAATGTTTCAGGAGTCTTTAGTTTGTGTAGGGGGATGTTAATGTTAGCCTTGGTGGAGGCAGCATAGGAATATAGCACAAAATACGCATTGATATATAAGAATGTGGAAGTGAAATTGGAAATGCTGGGGTTACATTTACCATCTCAGGTATGATACAAGCAGCAATGGGAAATGCTGCGGCTGATTGAGGTGAAACACCGATATATATATATATATATATTGAGAAATGCATACCTGTCAACACATATTGATTTATCGTCTTCTGTGATTCTATAATTTATTCCCGAGTAATTAACGGTCTTTCGGAAGTCAAACGTTATAGCATATAGAACGTAATTGCTGGAAATGGTACAAGTGTTCATATAGCTTAACCGGACGCGATAAGTATAAAACACATGACATTACAACTATGTAAATAAAGCGGACAGATTAATTTCGACTGTGAATCACAGACAGTGAGGAAGATATTTTCCTCGACGACGTCGATTGTGCATTGACAGCAAATTCGCAATTAGCACATAAGATGCGATAAGTAATAGATTACTAAATTATATAGTACGATTAAGTATAGTTAGTATATAAAATAATCATAGAGAAACTAAGATAGTTAATCGAATAAAAATGTCAACTAGTGAATCTCCAAAGTTTACTCATCAAGAGTAATCAAATTCACTTTTAACATTTTTATATTTTGGAGACTTTTGTTAAATTTGTTGACTCTTAAATGGTTATTTCCATAGAATATTTCAATAAAATTTGAGATACAACTCCCGTAATAAAACTGAGGAAAGAGTTATATAATTAGGAAAATTAAAACATATAGACTTAAAACTGTACTTTAGGAATCATGTGGACTAACCGCCTCCATTTCTACTGATTTTGGAAAAAAGGCACAATACAGTGATATCTACACTGTAAAACTGGTCACATGACAAATTTTGATGTGTTCAAAGTAGAAATATAAAATCAAATTCGTCATCCAATTATGGTTTCGTGGTCTAGTTGGTTATGGCATCTGCTTAACACGCAGAACGTCCCCAGTTCGATCCTGGGCGAAATCAATTTTTTGCCTGTAGATTAATTTAAATCGTTTTGTACGATATCTACTTTTTCATTGTTAGCCTCTCTTATTTGGGTTTTTGGCGTCCCTCGGTGTTTGTTTTTATTTCAATCAAGGTAGCTCATCAAGTTTCAGTGTCAGCATAATACTACAGGAGAGCGAATCTAGAAACTAACATACAAGACAGGGATATTACGCCACAAGTACTTGTCATCAGGATTGTACCATATTATGAAAAATGACTGAATTCAGTTTGTCAGAACATCTCACGAGATTCCAGACGACAGACAAAGCTGCCTTCGGGGGTGTTGATAATGCATCAGGCGAACTTAATGTCGTCATTGATAAACTTGCAGTTTCACCAGAACAAATTGATGCAGACGAAGAGACCTTAGACACATTAATTGAACTTTGCCAGGGGTTTCAGCATCTAACGCCGAAACTCCAGATACAACTAACTTACCTTGTGAGTTCCTCATGCAATATATTGTCTAAGGAGATTACGAATATTATAAGCACATCAACAAATTACAACGACACAGTGGAACTTTTACCACAATGGAAGGTACATTTAGAAGAATATGGTTACCTAGTCCATGTTGTCCTCACATTCATCAAGGAAAATATCCATAAGGTTGCATCTCAATCATCGGGACTAGGCCGTGGCCGCAAGTCAAATTATAATAATGCAGACGGAAAGGCAGTCGAATCTTTTAAATCATATTGTAACCAGATCGAGAACCTATGCGAGACAATAACCAGTGTGCTTAATGTCAGCCTCAATCGAATTTTTCAAACAACACCTGAAAGAGATCTTTTCATAGGCCTTTTCACCAGACCACTATATTCTCTAGTTGAAATTGAAGCTGTTACAAAAATTCCAAATCTAAAATTCTTAATAACAAATATTATTGCCATTGCTGTCAAGAACCATGGCCAGAGTTCAAGTGCCCAAAATGCCATTCTCACCAATTTAACATATTTTTCTCATCTCTCAAACTTTTCAGCTGAACTTCTCACGGTACTGGCTACCGATTACAACTATCCACAACTGACTGAAGATATTTTAAAAGATGTCAGTAACAGAGTATTTAATGCGAAGGACTCTACTGGACCCAAATCCATTTCTGGATTTTTGGTAAAAATATCGGACCTTCTTCCTGTGGTGATGCTCAGACAAATGTCGTCACTGATCAAACTCCTGAATAATAGTTCAATCACACTACGTTGCTCAATCGTAGAGGGTTGTGGAAACATCATAACTCAACTCTCCAAGGATAGGGAGACCGTTTCTCACTATAAACCTCAAATATTAGTACTCATTGAACTTTTGGAGGAGAGATTCCAAGACTCTAACCCATACGTACGGACTAAGGCAATTCAAGGATGTCTTAAAATCATAGATCTGAACGTTAAACTGAATGAGAAGAGAGGCGATATAACGAGACTTACAGTACGTTCATTACAGGACCGTTCTTCACTGGTTCGTAGAAATAGTATAAAACTGCTCTCTAAATTACTGATGAAACATCCGTTCAGTAGCATCCATGGCTCCCAGCTGAAATTGAGTGATTGGAAAGAATATTTAGTAGTTGCTGAGACTGCACTGGCCAAATACACAGGTGAGCATTCTCCAGTGGATAGAATTGGTGGAGATGAAGAAGATATACACGATATGGAGGATGTGTCGAGGGTCGAAGAAGAGGCCGACGATGTCGGAGGAGAAAATGCAAATGCCATAATGAAATCTCGTTTGATGGTAGCGTACTATAAGGATGCCATAGTGTTCATTGAGAACATTCATCATAGTATTAGTCTTATTTCTGATCTTCTCTTTTCTCGAAACAGAAATGAGGTGCTCGAGGCAATGGACTTTTTGGTTCTCTGCGATGCATACGATATAGAACCAAGTCAGCAAGGAATCAAGAGAATGTTACATCTTGTGTGGGTCAAGGGAATGAATGATGAAGGAACAAGTATCTCTTCTCATCTGATAGACTGTTACAGACAATTGTTTTTGACGGCTCCAGAGAAGGCAACACCGAAGGAACGGGCTGTCCATATTGCAAAAAATCTTGTGAACTTAACCGTCAATGCATCTGTGGCTGATTTGGCCTCTTTAGAGAAACTACTGGGAATGGCATACGCAGAGAGTTTGATAAATGAAGCCGTTATTAATGTCCTATGGGCGATATACAATTCAACCGCAAATGAGAATACACAACAACAATTTACCAGACCGCAGTTGCATGGCTCGATTATTATATTAGGGATGCTTGCCTTAGAGAATAATGAGATAATAACAAGAAACCTGGACCATATCCTTAACGTAGGATTGGGAGAATGTGGTAGTCAGGACCTCGTTCTGTGTAAATATTCCTGCATTGCGTTGGAAAGAATGGTAGCTAAAAAAGAGATCACCTTACATGCAACAGTGTCTGAGGATCATGAGAAGATTGCTGTACAGAAGTTGTACAAGAAGATCGTCACCAATACAAAAGATTCTGCATTTTATCCAATGTGCGAGCAAGCCATCAATGCACTGTTTACGATATCATCAAAACCAGACACAATTGGCTCTGAGTTGATTCGTGAGAAGACCATGATGACATTTGGAAAGCCAGCATCAGGTGAAAATTCAATGATGATGGATACCGATTCAAGGGTTGTTTCATTGAGTCAGTTACTATTTATTGTTGGACAAGTTGCTATAAAGACACTCGTGCACTTGGAAACGTGTGAAGCCGAGTTCAAGAAAAGGAAAATTCAGGCAGAGATTAGGAAAGGGAAGGAGAAAGAAGACGCTCAGAATGGACAAGATGGTTCTGTTTCTAACGCAGAAGATAAAGATAAGGAGTTAGAGATGATCGGTGACACGAATGAGGATGATTTCACAGACGCAATTCAATTCATAAAAGAGAATGAGTTACTGTATGGAGAAAATTCTCTATTTGGTAAATTTTGTCCTATTGTCGAAGAGATTGTTTCCAATTCTACTAGATTCAACGACCCGATGTTGCAAAGGACAGCAACATTATGCATGGAGAAAATGATGTGCATTTCCTCCAAATATTGTGAGAAGAGCCTTCCACTTCTCATTACTGTAATGGAGAAGAGTCCTGATCCAATTGTACGTTCAAATGCTGTATTAGGGTTAGGTGATGTTGCGGTGTGTTTCAACAACCTGGTCGATGAGAACACCGATTATCTGTACCGCCGTCTGCATGACGATAATCTAATGGTTCAAAGGACGTGTTTGATGACCATTACATTCCTAATCCTTGCCGGACAAGTTAAGGTCAAGGGTCAGTTGGCAGAGATGGCCAAATGTCTCGAGAATAAAGATCAGGGGATCAGTGACATGTGTCGCATGTTCTTTACTGAATTAGCGACGAAAGACAATGCTATTTACAATGGATTTATTGATATTTTCAGTAACCTATCATCTGACGAGATGCTTGGTCAAGATGGTTTCAAAAAGATCATCAAGTTCTTGCTATCCTTTATCGAGAAGGAGAGACACCAGAAACAATTGAGTGACAAGCTATACAATAGACTCAAGAAGTGCAGTACACAGGAACAATGGGATGACGTAGCATTTGTGCTTAACACGATTCCATATAAAAATGAAAAGATTACGGCACTGTTAGAAGAGGGCTTTAAGTTGGTGTCTGCACGTGAGTGAACTATCTGTGCTTCTGCTAGAGTGTGTCAATACATTGACCGATATCTATCTTTTCAGTCGATTAACATTAGATGTGAGCAGATTACCGAAGACTAAATGCCTCTAGCAAGTTAATTGGTGGCCATTTAATTAAGAAAAAAGTGTTGCCCAAAAATATCAGTATTACTTTGTACTTTAAAATTTTTGTAACTGTCTTTATGAATTTACAGCTATAGCTTTACAATTTTATCATCACAGGATTTCTCTTCTAAGTTTTACTGTTTTTCAATGATAATTGCAACACTTACATTCTGTTGATCCCTACGAGGAATTAACTATTGAGTGCCATGGTATAGGCATTTCCAATTTTTGGAGGAATTTTATTGTCTACTGAACGCCACCGCCTCAAAAATCCGGGGAGAAGTTTGCATTGTTGTTGTGTAAGGACACCAGAGAAGAATTCCAAGGGCCAGCTGATACAAAATATGGGGTGTTACTTCTCTCGTCGTCTGGTATACCTCTTAGCCATACCAGACCCCTAACTATGCTTTCAACACCACCCACAGGACCTGACATGGGATGATCATGCAGGAATGAGGGGAATAAATATATATAATGTAACACCTCTTATATATAGTAGTAGATATTCCCAACCCAACCTTCCAGCGTGTAGTGTGCGAATAAAATAATTTGGTAAGCTATTATTAACCTATAAACGCTACATTACATAATATTGGAAATACTTTATTTTCTCCATTTGCAGTAGTGAATTACGTACATATTTATTGGGCGCGGACCTCCTCAAATATGGCATCTGGTGAATATAAGGGGGCTTGGCCTACTTCATACCCAACCCTCGTGGGTGAACGGACCTGCTGCAGTATGGAGTCTATTGTTCGCCATGTGGTCATGACCCGGCCTTTTTTTTTCTTATTTACTCGGCCTATTCGGAACGCGGCCAATCCTCCCATGGGGAAAAAGAAAGTTCTAAGTCAAACAAGAAAGAGAAAAGAAGTATAGTCTCCAAGGGTGCCTAGTTCCATCTTACTCGAAAGTGTGTTTCAGACAGCCAAGTTTACCAGAGAACTGCATTTGTTCGAAACTGTAACCCTGCGTGACATTGTTCTAGCCTCTATCTCCTGGAGTTCGAAGAACTAACAAGGAAACAACGTATCTTCCAGAGTAAGCGGAGTGAAGGATAATGGTTTATGATCAGGAACCATATACAAAATAAGCGCTACAGGAAAACACTTGAGGAACATTAGTATCCCCACAAAATCGAATATCTGCCATATATCACCCCTTATTAATTCAAAGTTGATTTCTTCAGGAACAATGGATCCCAGCGGCCAACAAATTCAGCACCCTGACATCCCAACTGATAATTCTGATGTTTCAACCGTCTTTCTACCAAACCAGTTTCTAAAATGCTCTAGATCAGATTTGATTGTCCTGATATCCAGAATGTTAGTGTTCTTAATCCAAATAAATGATGCGCATGAAAAGAACAAAGAGGGTGGTGGTACTTCAGGAGAAACGATACTCACCAGATTCCATTCCAGTACGCCTCCTAATATTTCAATATACAACTATCTTTTACGTTTAACAAAATACTCGGCGCTCGAAGCGTCGGTCTTGTTAACAGCCGTTTATTATATTGATCTTCTGACCAGCATATACCCAGCATTCACGCTCAACTCACTCACAGCACATCGGTTCCTCTTGACCGCCACATCAATAGCAAGTAAGGGTCTTTGTGATTCGTTCTGTACAAATGCACATTACGCGAAGGTGGGTGGTGTTCAATGTAGTGAGCTCAATATACTGGAAGAAGAGTTTCTCCGAAAAGTTAACTATCGGGTAATTCCGCGTGACGATAATATAACGTGGTGTAAACTGGAACACCAACAGGAGGAATTCAGTGTATTTGACACGAACGGTCTACCTACTGTTCCTCCATTGGCGATTACTCAACACAATAGCGGGTACAACGTATTGGACATGTACTATAGAAAGATGATACAGCTAGTCGGTTCGTATTCGTCATCTTCGGACAAAACAAGAAAAGTAAACTACAAGTTGGAGCCATTTGTCGCATTACCTAGTGAAAATGAACCTTCCCATAATCCACATGACTCCCCCAATACAATCCAGCGTCGGGCTACGTACAAGCGGTCATATGATATATCGAATGGTAAGACATCCGATGGTATTGCCATAGGACACGACATATCAGGAAGTCAGAACAAGAAGCATGTAACTGAAGACATCAAAGTGCATAACCATAATTAAAAGAGATAATATTCATTACCATGCAATACATGGAAAGATATTTGCATCCTTATAGACACATTAGCAATTCTACTTTCCCTTAAACTACTGCATACATATTGAAAACCAAATATATCACTCACAGGTAAGTCGAATGTATTAACGGTAGCCATGTACTCTCTATATAATTATTATTCTAATTTAATTCATATTCTACATCATCAACAAGCATATTTTGATGTGTGAAAAATCACATACAAATTCCTCAGCAATAGGAAAAAATATCCAAACACCCGACTGGAAAGTTTCTACTTTCGGGGAAAAATATCATTTTTATAATTGTTTTCCCTGCGGTGATATAGTGAACAGGATAAAACATGTCTTAAAAAACTTATGCATTATCTTTTTCTAATATTCGGTAAGCGCGCACAATCATATTTATTATCTTTTATTAGTTAATAAGGCTATATATAATCACTTCCCACGTGATATACATACCTACCAAATAGAATTTTCCTTTTATATATTACATTGATAGAGCAAGTATACATAGTATTGGGAACATACTTCTTTCCATCACCGTCAATTTTAAACACATTAAGAAGTACTTATTATGAGAGCTATATAACTTCTCCCCTAGTAAAAATGGTCTGTGTGGGAAGTCATAGCTTATACATTATCAGAATAATTGCTCTTTGGTTGAAAAATAAATGAATTTCAATGCTTTAGCAAAGTAAAAAGAGAAAGTTAACACAGCAATTCATTCCCAAAACAACACTTAATTATTATGGTCGAAGAGTTCAGTTGTATTAATTTTCGCTCCAGAAAATACATCCGCAATATTTTAAATGTTAACTTGGAGAATATCTGTTGCCCCAGAGCAATTCCCATTGTAACAAAATAAAAAAGACTTTTGGTCTATATACCAGTTATCTGCTGTATTTGAATGAAAGTCTAACATATATATATGTTTTCATCAAATCCAAGAGCGAAGCTTGTCAAGTTTTAACTACGGATGTCTTGTTTAGATGAGAATATGGAATGAAATATATAAATTTTCCTACTGAAAAATATTCAAAAACATAAAACTCAAATTTATTTAAAGAAGGCATCCGTCTGGTTGAATTTTTTAATTTGCAATATAACTTATATTTCTATTTTGAATTTAATGGATAAAGGCTATTAATCTAAATCTTTAATAAATGGTTTATTACTCAAAGCCCCAATGTACGAAATATCTATAGGACTCCAACCCTTATCGAACTTGGTTTAAATATGGATAATTATAACCCAACCTCTTGAAATGATCATTATAACGCAGTTAAGTCCAAGTATTCCGGTAGCAAAAAAGGTATGGAAGTTTGTACAAGTATGTAATCACACAATTATATAACGTTGTCGTTCGTCAAAGAAGTTATCGAAGCTCTCCTTGAGGTTAAGACTTGGCAGGTTTTCCTTTAGATTGTTGATCTTAAAAAGGAAATTTATCTGCTTCTTGTCTACCATGTCCAAAGGTTGAATTTTGTCACTTGCAATATTTTGGTGGGTACTAAATCTAATCAGTTCACAAGCTGACAAGTTATTCCACACCGAGAACCCCAGTGGATGTATATCATCCATATCAGATGTCTCTGATTGAGGATCCAGACCGTTCGGGTTTGAGGACACAGGTGATATCCTATTTTGGTTACTGCTTGTTGGACTTAGTAATACAATGGAGTTTTGTTTGTCTGATATCTTAGGTCTCTTTGTAATGGTGGTGAAGTTTCGGATGATCAATTCCTTCAAGTTGGGCAAGAACAAACCTTGGATGTAGATCGATTTGTTATTCTTGTTCAAGGTCAGCAGTTGCAACTCCAGTGCCTCTAACGAGTCGTTCCTCAGGCACAGAATCGGTTTGTTAAAGTAGCTCTGATTTTTTTTCCTCTCTGACAGATCGCTTGGAGCTGCATAATGATTATTGGAGTCGTAATAGTCGTCTTCTTCATCACCGGCGTTTGCGTCAAACCTGGTACCCGAGTCTAAGTTAAGTCTGGTTTGTCTGAAAGAGTTTGGAGAGTGTGATGGTAGCCAATTAATGACTTTGGAGTATTTGACGCCCTTTGGAATAAGGCTCACTCTGAAATACGGGGTAGCATCGCTGGTCTCCCTCATCGCAATCTCATGCAGGAGCCGTATATTGTCACTTAGGGACCTCTTGAGTCTCTCTGTTGAGCCTGACATCTTGGACTCGTCGTACTTGAAGCGATGCCCCGTGAAGTACTCCAGATTAGGCATCCTCCAGTTTGTGAACGAGTGCAGTTGAAACAACACTTTCAATGGACATGCACTTTCCTCGAATTTCTTGATCACCAACGTAGACAGGTCAATAAAGTTGCAAGTCTCCTCATTGTTGTAGTTGAAGAACCTCAATGCTCTCAGGTTCGGAAGGTAGTACTCCACTCCATTTAGAAACCCAAGAAACACCTTTTCGACAAATCTCCTAGTGGTTCCGAGAGCAGGCGGCACCCCCAAATTCGACTTGGCATCCTTCTCGAGAATCCTGTATATAAACGCGTCAATTGTGAGGTAGTCCATGTTCAGCTCCATCAATGATGGGAACGAGATCTGCTTGCACCTCGCTGTGAAGGACTTCCTAGAGAGATTAGGGGATTCCAGCAGGAAATCGATATTTAGCATGTCGAAGAAGTTTCTGCTGGCGATTATGCTCGACTGTCTGAATTCCATAATAAGACTGTTGAAGAATGTAAACATATTTTCAAAATTCTTCAGCAGTTGAATCACCGACAACGAGGCAAAGTTCTTTCCAGGCCCTGTTGCACTCGGCATTGAAGGACAGTGAACTATGTCGATGGAGGTCTTTGGCCCCACAAGTTTTGCGTAGACACTCTGAAACTGTTGGAACATAGGACTCTCCTGGCTAAGAGTTTCATCTGTAATAATCACCAGTTTCTGCATTCCACCCACGGGGGTGCCGACGCACCCATCAGCTGCCGTACCGGCTGCACTCTGCTCTGCTGCGACATTATCTAAATCTGTGAGGAAGTTGTTTCTCAACAGCATCAAGACAGGAGTGAATATCCTAGACTCACTCTGGGTGAGATCCACAACGGCTATCTGGTGTCTAAACACATCCACGATGTTGTGGAAACACTGTCTATTGTTGTCATTCGATATGTCCAGTGCCAGCAGCACATTGATAAAATCCAGAAGGAAACTAGGAGCCCCGGAGTCCAGTTTGGCCACAATCTGGTGGACTATCTCGGCTGGGAGTCCTGCCAGGGATGTTGGCTTATCGGGCATCTGCGACTGATATCCAGACATTTTTGAATATTTAAGGGTGGGATAAGTAGAAATCTATTGTATTGACGTGTATGCAAGAGAAGGGTAAGAGAAGGGCAAGCAAGCACGCAAGCACGCCTATATATACCTGACCAGTTGACGATCTGCCAGATCCTGGTTGCCCAGGAGGAATGGTCAGAGGCATGCCTTCCCTCCGAGGATGTCACTCGTCTATCAGCCGCACCCCAAACCTCTCCCCAGTCCGCAGTCCGCAGTCCCTTATCCGGCCTGCCTGACGCCAATTTTAGCACCGCCTCGGGCGAGCGGCGCTTCGTTCGGAGTGACAATTCCCAGCAACACGTGATCTCGCTGTTTTTTTTTGTTTTTTTATTTCTGGCTGGTTCGTTCGTTCGTTCGGATGCCAGCCGCGAATTTTTCGTTTGGGCCCGCTGCGGGCGGGAAGATGCACACGGTGTTTTGACCTGTGGATGGTGATGATGAGCGTGCAGGGAAGGCAAGGCAAAGGGAGTTAATGGTTGATTCTGTAACGGTGAGTGTGTTTGCGACGATGGGGGTTGCGGATTATATATATATTTTGGAGGATCTCATTGTTTTATATAGGAGGATCGCATTGATTTATATAGGAGGATCGCATTGGTTTAGGAGGATCGCATTGATTTACATAGGAGGATCGCATTCACCAAGGCAAAACACATCCATCAAGGCAGAACACAATGATCAAGTCCACACTTATATACAGAGACGACGGTCTCCCACTGTGCACATCTGTCGACGATGACAGCGATGGGTCTCTCATGGAGCAGAAGAAGAGGGTGAAGCTGGTGGTGTCGAGAATGACACCAAACTCCGCCAATGAGGCCACACTGGAGAGTGGCCGCTACGAGATCAACTATATCAGGAAGGATGTGGTGATGTACGTTGTCATTTGCGAGGCCGGCTACCCAAGAAACCTTGCCTTCTCGTACCTCAACGATGTGTGCGAGGAGTTCCAGCACTCGTACTCGCACGAGTACACGAAACCCAACATCGGGCCCTATGCATTCGTCTCCTTTGACAACTTCCTGCAAAAGACAAAGAAGGCCTACAGTGACAAGAAGGTGCAGGACAACCTGGACCAGCTGAACCAGGAGCTGGTCGGCGTGAAGCAGATCATGTCCAAGAACATCGAGGACCTGCTGTACAGGGGAGACTCGCTCGACAAGATGAGCGACATGAGCGCTTCGTTGAAGGAGTCCTCCAAAAAGTACAGAAAATCCGCACAGAAGATCAACTTTGACCTGCTGATAAGCCAGTACGCCCCCATTGCCATGGTTGCGTTCTTCTTTGTCTTCCTGATCTGGTGGGTGTTCCTAAAGTAATGGGCGACACGAAAAGATAGAATAGAGAGAGTATGTATACGTATCAATTTTTTTTTGCACTAGAGACAGGAGTACATGTACGTGTACGAGAATAATATAAAGACAATAGTTTCTGAATTATTGAGCTGGGGCTGTTACCTAGAGGGGGAGTGGCGATGAACCCAGACATAAACGCATCCACATATATATATATATATATATTTACACAACTCGTATATTTCCTTGGAAGGTTAGCCAACACATCAAGTGAACGATGCAACACTACAATGTGCACATACAACAAATGTAGCACTACCCTCATCTGGAATACCCAGGCACCCGCCTCAAATGACGAATACGAGCAAGCCCTAAACTTGACTCCCAACAGCCCTTCTTCACTCGCACTCCTGCCTTCCCTGATAAAACGCCGCAGCGAGTTGCACCAAGGAAGAAGGGGCGACAACCTGCGGCAAGGAGGGTTTGCGCAGAGACGCAGAAATGCGCGCAGGAAAGGATGAAAAAAAAATATAACATCAGCGATGCCAGAGGGAACAATAAAAGAGACCTCAGCAACGTACTCCCAATTTCATGGATGGGGGCTGTGTTTCCTGCACATTTGTCTCTTGGTCCCAGTTCATATTCAAGTCAACCATTCCAGCCGAGTTTACCCAGTTTGATACTGCTTGAAAATTACAGAAAGGTAACGAAAAAAAAGGCACTAATTAAAGGGAAACCGAGAATTGCAATTCACAACGTTAAGAAGCTAAACAGTATTTGCACCCCTTGACCACCCAAGGATACTTCGCAACTCACACACACACCTTACAAACATGTCTGCACACTCTACTGCCGCAGGGTCGCAGGATACTAATAGCGAGGAACTGATGTCACTCATCAAGAGGTTCCACTTTTCAAGGGTCCTTGACTCCAACCCCCAGACTAAGGTCATCTCTTTATTGGGAACCATTGACGACAAATACGCCATTCTTACAGCAGAGAAGACCCACTTCGCGTTTGATGAAACGCAGAGAAGACCATCTGAGGACGGTGTCAGTACCCCTATATTCTACCAGTGCGAGAACGACTACTCCTGCATAAACGGGATCGAGGAACTCAAAGAGCTTACGTCCAATGATATATATCACTGGGGGTTGTCCGTTATAAAGCAACATATCGAGTACAACCCTACTGCCAAGATAAACCTGATTTGGCCCGCAACCGAAGTTCACATCAGAAAGTACGAGCAGCAGAATTTCCACATGATCAGAGAGACGCCAGAGATATACAGCAGGATTGTAGAACCATATATCACCGAGATGTCCAACGGCAAGAGGTTGAAGTGGGTGGATAATATCTTGTACGAGGGAGCTGAGGCGGACCGTGTTGTATTCAAGGACTACCAGGAGGACAACAAGCGGGACAGTTTTGTTGTTTTGCCAGATATGAAGTGGGACGGTATTAACATCGACTCGTTGTACTTGGTGGCCATTGTCTACCGTGACGATATCAGATCCATCAGAGATCTGAAACCCGGAGACCAGGAGTGGTTGTCAAACATCTACAACAAGATAAAGTCCGTGATACCGGGCTGCTACAACTACGCCATCAGACCTGATGAGTTGCGTGTCTTCATCCACTACCAGCCATCATACTACCACTTCCACATCCATATTGTTAACGTCAAGCACGCAGGTCTTGGAAATGGTATCGCTGCCGGAAAGGCAATCCTCATCGACGATGCTATCGATATGCTAAATTACCTGGGACCCCAGGGTTTCCTATCTAAGACGATGACATACGTAATTGGCGAGAACCATGATCTGTGGAAGAGGGGGCTGGACAACGAGATAGGGAAACAGTTGGAGGAGGACGGTATTCCCAAGGTGCCAAAGGTTGTAAACGGATTCTCAATGGAAGGCATGTGAACCCTTGGTAGGCTTAACCTCCCTCCCTCCCTGATATGATAATCGTATCGTGCACGTTTATTCACACTATCCTTTATTTTTATAAAATATTTGTACAAGATAACTCAACATATTAACGTATATTACCTGCAAGAGACCACCAAAGAAAGAAGAAACGACAACACACATTCTGTACTCTTCTTCAATCACAGCCTCACGAGCTGCCAGCCCTTTTTTTGGTCACGATCCTTGTTGCCCTGGCCAGGGCATCCCCTCATCATTTCCAGGATGTTCTTCCGCGCAGTTGTCCGGGATGTTCCAGCCGCCCCTCAGAAAGGGCGGAGGGGGCGGAGGGGCAACGGCAATACTGGGAGGGGAAGGGATCCACAACAAAAATTAAGGATAGCATATTAACAAGCAAACTTTTCTTCACAGGTTATTCTCTGGGAAAAGGGTAGTTACCCCACACCTTCAAACAATCAAGAATATTTACACATTACAACTAAACGTACATACACACATACCACAGAAGCTTAATACACCATTTCATATGTCTGTAAAAGAAAAAACGAAATCAAGCTTAGCATTATTGGACAACAATCAAAAGAAAAACATGAGCGCTACAATCCACAAGAAAGAAAAGGAGGTAGATATCCACACGAAAACAGCTACCCACCCCCTACCCCCTAGTAAGATCAGCAAATCAAGTCCACCTAGAGGCCATACTAGGGATGTTCTGGCGAGAAAACTAGAAACGAAACTAAATGCAGTAACCCCCACCAAGAAAAATCTATTAAACTACTCTATATCAGGAAAGGATAAGAGCTGTAACGATATACCACACTCCCCCGTTGAGTTTATCAATAAAAGAAACAATTACACAGATACTATCCAGGAGTACAATACAGAAAAGGATATCGACGAAGACATATATAGAAGACGGGCAAGTATTGTCGAGAAGGAGGATAAACTAATAGATCAATGGCACAAATTACAAAAGATTGCTTTTGAGAAGACAGGGGATGCTAAAATTTACAAGCCTAACGAAGATCCCAGAGATTTTAATGTGCTGTGGAGGGGTTATGTAAGAGTTCTCAACGAGGCATGCAAAAAGACCAAAGAAAGTACCGAAAAGGATGAAGAGACCAAAGAGGAAGACATTACGTCTGGCCAAGAAGATTCAGAACTAGAACTCTTTGATGAGATGTCTACAAAGGAAAAGATAATGAAGCTGAATATTTTCCTTAGGTCTGAAATATACTATTGTTGTTACTGTGGGATTAAATACAAAACAGAACAAGAACTCTACGAACATTGTCCAGGAATTAGACAAGAAGACCATGAATAAGTCTTGGTATATTCAACAAAAAACATCTGCATTGGTCCTTTGATTCCACCCCTCCCCAGTCATCCGATCTACAACTATATAAATGTGTAGTGAAAAATAATACATATATTGAAAAAAACAAGAACGCATTAAAGTCTATATAATATAACCTTTCGAGAAACAATTAAGGATAAACAAGAAACCTTGGTCATCTAGTATACTGTGAACGAAGCCTTTTCAACTTTGATGCATCTAAACATCCTGCTATACTTAATACGCGGCTATCTCTTTTTTTGAGAGGGGCGCCAGTGCGCTTAATGAAGATGGCATCGGGAGGACTTCTACACACAGATGTTGTCCGACCCTCACGTTGGGTAACATTCCTGGATAGAACACACACATTTGATTGATGAAGTTAAGTTGGGAACAACACACCTATAGACTAGATGGAAGGTCATGCTGATACAGGACAAGATGAGCCTAAAAATTTCTCACCGTCGCCGGACTTCGGTTGGCTATGCAATCAGTTGTTCGTCAAGATAGATGACATAATAGCAGATGAAAATAAAAACAATAACCAAACAAAGACTGCCCGATATGTGAATGTCATAGAGCATTTTATTAAACTTTGGAGGTGCACTGTTGGAAATGATATATACCCTGCGCTACGGCTTATACTGCCTTACCGCAGCCTTGTAAAATTCAACATAAAGGAGGTAACCCTTGTTAAGGCTATATGTTTTTATCTCAGACTTCCTAAGAACTCGATAACAGAGAAAAGACTTCTACAGTGGAAAGAGAGGGCTTCAAAAAGTGCCAGGCTATCTGACTTTTGCGTCGAGGAAATACGTAAACGACGAAACGAGCGAATACCTGAGGAAGGGACCAATAAACAAGCTCAGACTCGGATTTCTATCGATGATTTAAATAAGAAACTAGATGAGCTTGCTAATACAAGAAATTATGGAAGTGGAGGATACAGAGACCTTGCTGAATCCACTATATTTCAATATTTCTTGCAGAATATGTCATTTGTGGAGTTGAAGTATCTATTTGACATACTTTTAAAGAATAAAATTATTGGAGGTCTCGAGCACAAGTTTCTTTATTGTTGGCATCCAGATGCGAGGGACTATCTGAGTGTTGTTTCAGATCTGCGAACAGTAACCCAGAAACTATGGGACCCAAGTTTTCGACTCGGGAACAACGATCTTTCCGTTCGTGTTGGATATGCATTTTCTCCTCAGTTGGCCAAAAGAGCAACTACTTCTTACAGTACCACCTGCAATAAATTGAAAAATGATTTCTTCATTGAAGAAAAGATGGATGGAGAACGGATACAACTTCATTATATGGACCACGGGGACACAATGAAATTCCTCAGTAGGAGAGGAACAGATTATACCTACCTTTACGGAAATAATAAATCATCCGGCACCATTTCGAAATATATTCGTCTTGATCCAGCAGTTGATAATTGTATTCTGGACGGTGAAATGGTGACATTTGACACAGAACGAGGAATTGTGTTACCGTTTGGTATAGTGAAGAGCACTGCTTTGGAAAATTTGGCAACCGATGATACAACAGGGCCAATATCATCTCCTTTGTTTGTCATATTTGACTTATTAGTTTTGAATGGGGTCACACTAACTGAATACTCCCTTCATCAGCGGAAAGAATACCTTTCAAAAATATTAAGACCCGTCGAAAGTCATGTTGAAATAATTGAAGCAAAAAGAGCAACTGATGAGACCCATATAAGAGCCTCATTAGTGGCAGCAATCAAGGTTGGGTCAGAAGGTGTTGTACTCAAGGGAGTTCATAGTAAATACACCCTAGGGAGCAGGAATGACAGTTGGATAAAGATCAAACCTGAGTATTTAGAAGAGTTTGGAGAAAATATGGATTTATTAGTCATGGGCCGTGACCCAGGAAAGAAGGATTCATTTATGTGCGGCTTAATCGTGACGGGTATAAACGAAAAAGAAGAAGATGAGGAATCATTTAGTTACCTTCATGGCGATGATTTAGACACACCACAGAAGGACAATATGTATTTGGCATGTGTTCGATCTTTTTGTTCAATAGCGAATGGGTTATCACAAGAGGATATTAAAGAAATCAATTTCAAAACTGCTGGTAAGTGGATACGAACAGAGATGCAGGAACCACCCTACAACATGCTAAAATTCGGGAACAAGAAGCCAATTGAGTGGATACATCCGGATGACTCCATAGTACTTGAAATCAAGGCAAGATCGCTAGAAAATACTGAATCTTCAGGACAAACATACAGCACCGAATGTACATTGTTTGGTGGATACTGCCGTCGGGTCAGATATGACAAAGATTGGAAATCATGTTACTCCATGGCTGATTTCGAACGAGATAGGAAAGGTAGGCCATATTCAGGGAAACATAGCACCTCAAATCTAATCAAGAGGTCTTCCTCAAAAAGGGCAGCAAAATATGGGATACTTGACGTTAGCACGAAATTACCAAGGAAGATTGTAACGCGATCGAACCTGTTTGTAGATCTCTACTTCTATGTGATGTCAGATTTTGTTAACCGAGGAGAACCTCAAGTTGTTTCAAGAGAGAGCATTATCGACACGATTATACAGAATGGCGGTACAATTGTTCATAATGTTATTGCCAAACATTTCTCCCTAGGTGCCCTGAGGATAATCAGTGACAAGATGACACGAGAGTGTTTGATATTAGCTACAAGAGGTTATGATATATTAAGTGCTAAATGGATTTTTGATTGTGTAGAAAATCAGAGGGTAGTGCAAATTGAACCTAGTCATTGTTTCAAAGTGTCAGCAGAGCTAATTACACTCGCCAAACATAGGGTTGATAAATATCATGACAGTTATACGCTCCCAACAAATATGATGGCAGTGAGACACTTAATAGGCCCAGACTCAGACATAATCGTATCTACACCTCGAGGAAATATTGATGACAACGAACTCCGTGGACTACCATATTTTTTATTGATAACGAGGATTGTGTTTGTAGTTTGTGCAACTTCAAACGAACAATTTTTTATCAAGGTTTGTAACAAAGTCAAACTCTTTGGAGGACAGGTCACAAACAAGCTTGAAAATTGTAATTTAGTTATAGTTGATGGTGATGGTGGCGTGCTGAAACAAACCCGCCTGGCCTTATCCCTGGGGGTGCAGAACAGCGAACACGTGCCACACATCCCTCGCATCGTCACCTACCAGTGGCTAGATGATTCCATTGCAGCTAATACACAACTTCCAGAAGAAGACTACCAGCCTGTTGCCAGTTGAAGATAACTGTTTAATAAAACATCCGTGATTATAATGTAGGTTTAAAATATATATCCTCAGAGTACTACCAAAAGCTGCATATATTAAATGACATAAAAATAAATATCTGATAAATGTTACAATGCCATATATTTATAAAATTAAAGATGCATTACACTTAAATTTCATTTGCATTATCCTCCTTAACAGACTCATCTTGCGCCTTTTCTGTCGTATCGTCTGATTTTGACTTAGAACTATGCTTTCTTCTTCTCTTCTTGGTGGTGCTCTCTTTTTCTTCCTTAGAACCTCCCGACAACATGATTGACTTCCCTGGTTTGGAGTCTGCTGGAGTATCTCTCTTTCTTTTCTTCATACTCAGAGGGTTTGGCCCCTTTGGCCCCTTAGGTCCTCTTAGCTTTGGTTTCTTATCTTCCGTTTTTTCGTTCTTGGGAGATGCCTGTTTCTTGACTGTCTTTGTATTGTTCAGACCTTCATATAACTTCGATATCTCCATCTTCTTACTAACTCTCGCACTAGTGTCACTGAGAGGCTCCATCACCATAACTGCTCTGGAAATATGAACTAACGGAACACCAGGAACACGTCTTAATTTCCTTCTAAGTTGGACATCTTGGGAAGCCACAACGTATCTATGCTTATTTTCACCCTTGATATCTACAATACTCTCAATACATTCCATTGGAGTCTTGGGGTCCTTGGGGTTGTGATTGCAACGACGTCTCTCAAATTCCTTGGCCATGGAGATGGCGTCCTGATTACCTAGTGCATATAGGGACTGCATGCAACACTGGGTTATCATGACCTTTACCTCAGCTTGGAGAGTCCTCTCAAGGCCCTTGGCAAGATCGAAATTAGAATCATTACTGGTTGTAACTATCTGGTCATCAACAATGATCTGGTATGGTTCTCTGAACTTGAACGTGTGGTGGTAGACTAGAAGTTGCTTTCTGTACGATTTGGCTCTTTTTTGACGCATATTTTATCGTTGTATTGTTTGATAGTTATGATTCTTTGGGTTAAAAATATTGGTTTCCCTATAGTTACCGTACCACTACTTTTAAATGCAGAAGGGTTATACGAATTGCAACTTACCGCTCTGTCGATGAGCTCATCGCAAAATTTTCGGTGTCTTTTATTTTTTTTAATGTGACCCGAAGTTCTGCGATTAGGGCATTGAAAAATTGAAATATAGGTGCGAGGCCTTCTAGGCGTCTTTAGGGTAGAGAAATGAGACTGATGCATGTACCATAATTAAAGCTCAAGTGCTCAAGCAAGTGATGGTGTTTCTGACCTTCCTTTTCAAATCATTTGGTAAATAACTTGTCATTAGGAACTTGTAGAATGGGGGGTTGATAGAGCCCTGGGTTAAGGTCTCGCTAAATAAATATTCACTTTGTACGTAGGTTTAATAGGACGACGTATTGTATCTGTAAAATATCATTAATACCATGAGCAA
>JAKTPZ010000122.1:0-24277 GCA_030579215.1 Maudiozyma pseudohumilis
CATAATTAGAATCAGGGCGGATGCAACAAGTGCATCTGTGTTATCATCTGAAATGTCCAGTACGGCCTCTCTTAGTAGTTTCAGTGCATTTAGACGGTGTTCTGAAACGTAATCTTCCAGGCCTGGCGTAGTGCGCGATAGGTGTGTAGCACTGAAGGCTAGGATAGTATGCATTAAGAATGGATAGTCAAAAGCCAATTCTGGAATGTATGTCTTCCATACATCAGGTCCTGAGATCCCAGCATTTGTAATTGTCTCCCATACAACTGTGCAATAGTGGTGAAACAACTTCAGGTCTACTAGATTTAGATCAGAAGAATTTGACATCTCTACCAGCTTAGATGTTCTGGCACCTATCCCAATGCCGTAGGAATTGTTCGACGATGTTGTAAGAGGACTATCGTTGTGAGAAGTATCTGTCTTATCCAAACCCTTAGGGCTGGACTGCAGCGACTCGTGAGACACAGCCTTCTCGATGTGTAGAGCATTCTCTAGTGACGTCTTCAATAATGGGTTCATTGAGTCAAGCGTCGAGAGGATGTTGGCATTCTTAGCCAGATTGCCCTCCACTCTAATATCATCGACCTGTTTAGCCTGTTGTAGGATCTGTTTCATCTCCAGAAGTTTGTTAGCATATTGCTCCTGTTGTTCCTGCATGCCAGCTAGTGCCTCTTCTGCATTTGTTGCTTTGGATGCTCTAGTCCTATTGCTGTTGTTGTTGGCGTTATTATTTCCGCTGGAAAACTGTCCAGCATTGTACTTACTTCCCAAAAGCTCCTGGAAATCGAATGGTAAATTGCCCATGTTCAATCCACCTGAGAACATACTTAGTGCGTCGATACCCTGGTTTGCAATATTTGGTAGGATATTCTTCAAATTGATATTCAGTTTACTCAACTGTGACAATGTGTCCATGTTCAGCCCTGCTGGTAGAGCTCCCCCTTGCATTTGCTGCTGAATCAGTGATTGTAAATCAACAGGAGGGTTCGTCCTACTCGTACTCTGAGGCAGCGTTGAAGACTGGTTTGTGTTGGATCTGTTTGGAGACAGTAGGAATCCCAAGCTGTTAGAGGTCGACATCCCTACAGACTGCAACCGCGGACTAAAGGAGTTTTGCATACCAATGAATTTGTCGCTAGCCCCGTTAGAGCCATTTATTTGTGGAGTGTTAACGCCTGTTGGCATATTGGCAGTGCTGTTGTTCAGCATAGCCAGAGACTCCTGGTTTGGGACATGAGCACTTGTCCCTGAACCTGGTGCTATCAAAGGTGGTAGAAGGAGACCGTTGGAATTCGCAGCAGCGTCGCCACCACTAGCTAATCCTAGCAAAGATGCAGCAAGGTTGTTTGTACTGCTGCTATTACTTCCCGCTCCGCTGGGCGTACGTGTCAAATTTGTGCTGGTGGCCTTATCAAGAGAGGATTGTTGAAGGAACTGTAGTTTTTGCAGTTGTTGTAACTGTTGTAATGGTTCTTGCTGATCAGGGTTCAGTAGTTTCAACGACTCAAGCATACTCAATGAGGAATTGCTATTGGCACGAGAGCCCATATCTGCCGATACCTGTCTGGCAGTGGTCCTTTCCACCTTGTTGACGTTGGTTTCATTCTTTGGATTGGCAGGTGTCTTTCTTTTGCGTTGTTTAGGAGGAGAGTATACACAGTCTAGTTTCATATTCAGACACTTCTTGCAGGTAGGCTTCCCCTCGTCACATTTCACTCTGCGCCTCTTGCAGTTATCGCAGCCTGTTTTGGACTTGTTGTGGAACTTCCTCTTCCCCGTAGAAGATCTGCTGACAGATTTGTTCTCCATATTCTCGAGTTCTGGCTGCATGGAGTAGGAGAGCTCGTGCTCTGCCTTCAGAGGTACACCGATAGGGTCCATGGTGTGTGTGTATGTGTGTGATGTAATTAGAAATTATTTGTGAGTTGCGGCTATTAACAAATCGATAATACAGCAGGAAAATGTAGGCAAATGCTAAAACGGTGTAGAATTGGCTATAGCAGGCAAAAAAGAAAAAAATAATGGTTCCACAGTGACCCCTTCCAGTATATATATAATGTAATAGCGTGGTCAACAACCTCGTGGGGGTGTGGGTAACAAACAAAAAATGGGTTGATGGGTACTATACGCTCTGCGAGATAGTCAGAGAGAGAGAAAGAGAGGCGGCAGGATAATAGGCAGAACCTATACGCGATGAAGCTGAGCTGTGTAGAATCCTGGAACGTCCGCAGTTGTAAAAAGATGCGGAGGGAAACGAAATTAGGAGAGTCTTGGATCGACGTTGGTTGCCCTATAGTTCGTTGTGTGTGCGTGTGCTGTGCTGTGAGAGTGACGCAGTTTAACAATATCAGCCTAAAAGATAGTAATAACTGGTGTAAGAAAAGAGGTTATGAAATCGTGGTTGCTACCGCTTGTGCTGAAAGTTTTCACTTATTTCTCTCGCTCCCTCCTTCCAAGAATCAACAAAAAACTGTAGCAATATGAGATAATCCATGCAGGCACTCTCCGGGTTCGTGGTCCAACCGTTCCTTCTAAGCAGCTCGTATAGCGTTCCGTATTCACAAATAGAGAAAAGAGGAAATGTGTTTGCTGTCGTTGCATCGACTCCTCTGCAGGCTCCCCGTCTAAACGAGAAGCTGTCGGCGGGCTGCCGGCCTTGCTGGCTGTAGTCAATCCACCACTCTGGGGGGGGCATGCCCAGGCAGAACCCGCAGGTATAGAGGCGATGCCCTCCATAGTACAGAGAGGGGGCAGACCCGTCGTATAGAGCCCGGGAGCTGCCGAGGATTTTCAGACACCTCGTTCCCCGTTAAACGAGGCGTCGTTTGTAGGCCGCCTTTTGTGGAGAGTTACCCGGGACAAAGAAATATGGGTTGTTTACTTTGATGGAAATTTTCATGGTTTCTTGTTGAACGATGGTGCTCGTATAGGGACAGCCACAGAAGTTGCAGCACAGGGGAGAGAACAAAAGGAAAGACAGCGTGAGATTTAAGCACGTGATTGCCTGATAACTATTCATATTGCGGTCTGGTCAACGTAGGCAGGCCTCTGCGGTTCCACACGGTTAAACAGGAGCGAATGGCTGTGCAACTACTGGTTGCCAGGTTGAAGACGTATGGGAGAAAATAGGGCTAGAGTTTGGTGCATCTCCCCTCAAAACGCAGCAAACTGTATACGAGGAGGGGGGGCCAGGAAAGGCTGTCAAAGTGTGGTGGGGTGGTTGCTACGGTACTGCTACAGCCAGATGAATGAGCCCCACTTTGGAGGTTGAGCATTTCTTGCTTGACGTCTTGATCTACAGGTACCCTATACGGTACTGCAATGAGGAGACGAGGGAGGGTGGGGTGCTATTCGTATATTCCAGGTTTGCAAATTGGTGTTATCTCGTAGAGGTGTGATGTGTGTTTCACCATCTGAGTAAGCGGAATTTGTGAGTGTGTGAGTGTGTGTGTGTGCGTGTGTGCGTGTGTGCGTGTATTTTCGCGTTGATGTGGGGAGGAGTGAGGGGGTCTTTGTAAGACTTCTTTTAATGACACAAGTGGCGGAGAAGCAGCAGTCCTGTTGTTTTTGGTAACCGTTTGAGTAAGATAAAAAGGCTGCGCCACACAATAATGGTTGATTGTGGTTTCTTTTGAGTACTTTTGGTAGGGTGCATATTGTGATTTGGGGCTTGTTTGTAGTGCTTGAAACGTATCCGCGTTTAGTGTAGTAGAATCTTAATTGTACGCATTGTAATTGGTGTCAATGTTTGCTCGTTTACGTTCCCTAGGTGCTTTGAAGGGTTTTGTAGCTGAGGAATTTTTGAGGTCAAATAATATGTGGGTGTTTTTTATAGCTGAGCGGCTATTGAAGTGGCAAAAAAAAAGTAGGAAAGTGCTCGAGGTGGGGATTGAACCCACGACGGTCGCGTTGCTTTAAATGGTCTGGTTTAAAAGACCCTTTGGGCATAGGAGGCTCTCGTCAAGAGAGGGTGCTATAAGCACGAAGCTCTAACCACTGAGCTACACGAGCATTTTCAGCGACCTTGATGGGAGCGGTCCCATATGTCGACAGAATATTTTTAGACAGTTAATAATGATGTAAGTTGTCTTCAGGCAGTTCATACACTTGGGTGGATTATTAGTTTGTTTGTTTGTCATGTGTTATTAATTCCACAGTCACGGGTATTTCGGTAAATGTAATATAATTGGGTTTGGCAAAATGTCGCAACATACACAATTAGTAAAAATAGTTTCAACTTCGATCAAAATTTGTGCTGCATGGGAAGTCTTCTTGATAATCTTTGTTTAGAATGAGATGAGTGTTTGTTACATCCTCCTCCATTCCAATTACATTTCAAATCGTAGTAATAAATTTTACAACAAAACAGAAAACCACTCCATTAAAATATTGTTAAATATAGACAACATGCTACCAAAATCATTTACATCGATTCTTAGTTGTCCCATCGGATAATTGCACGCCGCCATAATTGCACCATTGACGCACGCACAAAGCGTATAAAGTGTTGTCCCACTTTGAAATATAAATGATTACTCCCCTCTGTTTAATGATGATTATCTATTATCTATTTATCGTCTATGTACAATAAGTATTGTGTGAAAGGTTACCTTTCTTTTATGTTTGTGTTGTCCATCGAGTTCTCTATGAATTTAAAGAATCGATCAGCATAGTTACGTGGCGGTATGGCACTTACCACTTCTAGTTTATGATTAATTCCCCTCCAAAATGTCTCTAACCTTTTCACTATTGAATAGTTGGTTAGACAATCGATGATTCCGATGTAATATATCATTTGGTCTCCATCGGCTGTGGTGTCCGTGCTGAGTAATCCCCCATCAAAGTGTGTGAATAAGTTTAAGGGCAGTCCTGAAGCGTCACCACTCCTGAGGAAATCGTTGATGGCCTTCCGTTGAATAGTCTTGAAACCGTTATCAACAAAATCGGATATATCTTCCTCATCTTCGCCGCGTTCAATGAAATGGACACCGACCAGTAGTGAGTAGTCCATTGTGTTCAGTCTAGAGAGAAGCTGTACATCTTTTTGTAATTGTTTTAGCAGCAATTTATTGGCAGTGTTATCAAAATGCAATTTTTCCTCCTGATCAAGCCAATTAAGATCCTTGAGGATTATTCGGCTTCCACTCGATCTTTCTGATATCAGAGCATGTTTCTCTGAGACATGGTTAGCCATATGGTCAGGTATTTTGGTGTATCTGCCCCACAATGAGCCTTTCAGATCAAACGTAGTATCGATACGTACACCAGGTGGGAACAGGTTGTTCATAACAATGAAGTACACTTTTTTGTTCTTGATGCCGTTTTGGAATGTAATTGGTAACCTTATCCTGTGTAAGCCATAAAACTGGCATATTAGAGTATTTGGATTGTCCTTCACATAGCGGTAGTACCTTTCGAGTGTCTTTCTAAGATGCGTATGTTCGTTGTGATGTATCGTCTTGATGATATATTTGTAGTCACGAGAGTAATAAAAGAAGGAACCACTTTTACCAGGAGAGTTTAACTCATTCAGAACGTATTTAGATGTAAGAGATTCGAGATACTCTGTCTCATTGATACCAAATGTACTTCTTAACTCTTTGAACACTTTCGGAGCATAATCCTTGAATTTGAACTCATAATGTGTCAAAATTGAGTCTTGCAATGGTTCACTTCCCTTGCGATCGAATATCAGTTTACTGTTGGACACAAAATCTTTCCCGGTCAGACCTTCCCGCTTGTGGTCTCCTTGGCCTTTATCCTTTTTTAGTCTAGAAGACACTGTGTATCTTATCCCTGTTAGCATGTCATATACGATGTTAAAGTTGACATCTCCCTCATCTATTCTGTGACCAGTACGTTGGAGACCGGTATCAGTTTCAACAATTGTGGTATGCCTCCTCAGTGGACTGCTGAACGTGGTTCTTGATGTGTTGTAATTACCACTAATCTTTGGTGGCGCGACGGCACTCCCTGGGCGTACACTAAGACGTGATGATACAGTAGCAAAACTGCTAGCTATTTCTATGGATGACCCAGAACTATTCGTAGTAGTCGTTGTTGTCCCCGTAGTGTTGGATTCTAACATGGGTGGCAAAGACGAAGATGAATCGTGCAGATGTTTCCCGCCTTTTAGCTGGTATACTGGGAGCGAATTCATTGAGTAAGTGGATGTTCTTCTATCCCGCGTCGGACTAGAGTCAGAACTCGCCTGATGTGTATCCACCACCGGGAAGATCTGTGAGTGATGACTTCTGGCCTTGAACAATATGTTGGAACGCCTGTACTCTCCTGTGTTTCGCCGTACTGCCCTCTGTGTGTCCAGAGAAAATCTGTGTGTGTCTCCATTTCGTGGTGGATCGATGCTCGCCATATTCGTCGAATGTGCCTTAAAATGTCGCCTCTCCTGGCTGTGGCGCAATACGGATGCTGATGACATACTTTTAATACCCATCGACGGTCTTGGGGACGTGGTCTGTTGTGTCTGTGAACGGGTGAGACCTGTCATTCGTGATATATCACTATCTGGGGATCCAGCCTGTAATACGTTCCTGTTCTTGTATGGTGTTGATAATTTCGTGTTTGGCGATATATTGAGAGACGAGTTATTACGAGAGTCATCTGTAACAATCATCGTGTGTTCAACTATTTTTTCTCGAGTACAGTTGTTTAATGGAGCCTTCTGTGTTTGTATCGTTTCATTATTAGAGCTTATCGGTGTCAATGCTTTAGTCATTAAGTCCAGAGACCTCGGTGAATCGACCATTCGCTAGATGGGATACTCTTCCTCTGTGTTTCTCAGGAAATGATCACACAAAGACGGGCACTAGCGGCACGGTTTATATTTAACTCCTTGAACGAACGTGTTGATGCAAAAAACAAGGTAACCCGTATCAGAAATTGATTCAAGGATGTGAGTTAAGCCTCTGTGGTAGTATAATGTTGCCCAATGCGATGCCTGGGTAGGTTATATGGAGCTTATGGATATACTAAAGTGGTAATACGCACGTATTCTGGTACGATTTAAGAACAAAAGTATCTCTGTATATGGTTGTGTGGGCTTGTCCCGTCAAGACGCACATACCGGATCTGTTTACGTAGTTGTCTGTTCTTCTCTTTCTCTTCGCCCTGTATTGTTCAATTTACCAAAGCGGTGAATCCCACGGGTTTTCGAGGCGGCACGGCACGTCGCGCCTCCTCACGTGACGTATAAGAATAATGTATTTATATATATATAATCGCAGACTATGTGTTTGTGCATGTCTAAATTACAAAAGAAGGTGAGGTAATGTGACAGTGTACCCTCAGTTAAAAGCCACAGCCTGCAGAGATTCTCTGAGTTTTTGGACGGCCTCAAAAACATCCTGGAACGTATTATAAAGAGGTGCTGGGGCCAGACGCACTACATCTGGGCGTCGCTCATCAGCGATCACACCGCGATTGTTTAACTCTTCGAATACCTTAGTCATTGGATCCTGGATGGTGTCGGAGTAGAATCGCAGTGAAAGCTGAGCTCCGTGGTTGGCTGGATCCTTCCAAGGAGTTATGATGGTGAACCCAATCGCTGTATTCCCTTTGTGGTACTCAGTTTCGCTACCGTAATAGAATGGCAGTTTCTGCAACTCTGATAGCAGATAATCCGTCAACAAAAGAGATCTCTTGCGCAATTCCTTTACTCCTCCGTACTTTTCAAACAAAATCAAAGAGCTTTTTAATGACACAACATCGAGGACACTTGGATTGGACTGACGGAAACCGAGTGCACCCTGAATGGGGTTGAATGTTTCTCTCATTTGAAAACGTTCTTCGCGGTTATTACCCCACCACCCAGCAAGTCTCTTTAAATAAGTCGTTTCTCCTGCGGTTGTCTCATACTTTTTGTGCACGAACAACCCACCAATACCACCGGGCCCTGCATTCAGATATTTGTACGAACACCATACCGCAAAGTCGACATTCCAATCATGTAAAAAGAGTTCAACATTTCCCACAGCGTGTGCGAGATCCCATCCAATCTTGATATCTTTGTATTTTTGGGTGTGTGCGGTAATAGCGGCAATATCAAATAGCTGACCGGTATAGTATTGGATACCGGGGAGACATACTAGAGCAAGAGAGTCGGCATTTTCGTCAATGGTTCGTAGTATATCTTCTGTTCTTAGGAAGTCTTCGCCATCACGATGTTTTAGCATGATTAAACCGTCATCGGTATTGATATTGTGATTTCTACACTGGTTCATAAAGGCATAGCAGTCTGATGGAAATGCACCAGCCTCAAAAAGAATTTTATATCTTGTCGTAGTTGGCCGATAGAACGCAATTAGCATGTTGTTCAGATTTACAGTCAAACTATTCATCACAGCCACTTCTTCAGTCTCAGCACCCACAATTTTGGCCATTAGCGAAGTTAGTGGTAAATCGACATCCACCCACGGTGTACAGTGTTCGTGTGGATGACGGAAGTGTGACTCCACCCCACGTTGTGACCATGCTTCTAATTCATCATTTATCATCGAGCGTGTTTGTTTGGGCATAAGACCTAACGAATTTCCGCACAGGTAATTCAGAGGGTCATCATTTGACTTTCCAATAGGGATATTAACAGTTCCCATTGATTGGTAAGTGGGAATATTAAACTCATCCCTGGAAATACATGGGAACTGCACGTCTAATTCATCCGCAGTGACCTCGGTTGTTAGTAACATTTTTGTCCTTGTTGTTAGCAGAGTAGGTTGATTGGATTATATATTTTATTTTCTCAAACATTTCCATTAGTGGCCTGTTTATATATATTTTCCTTGCAGGGCGACACTTCCGATTTTTTCAGTTTCCCTGACATATCTCGGAGAAGTCATATGTTGTTGAAATAGGAGTCATTGTGGCGATGTAAAACATATATGCCCTTTAACCAAAATAACAAAGTTTCAAAAAACAGAGGATGGGTTTATTTTATTCTAAAATGGAGTTCATATTTCCAAAAGTAGAAAAAGTTTGGTTAATCATAAAAAAAAATTATAGTTTTGTTTTTAAATCTTCATTTTAGTTTTTTGTGCGGTTTTAATACTATTCAAAAACGGCTAAAAGAGGTGCTTCACGTAAACAAAAAAACAACTAACCATTGAACTGCTTAATATATATATACTACTTATCCGTTAGAATGAACTTACCCTCCAATGAACTCATTATACAGATATCATCATCTAACAACCTTTTAGATGGCTGATATACAGAGATTTGGGATAATGTTTCCACATCATCATCTACAGAACCCAGACCAAGCGAAATGTTATTCTCATTAGTTATCAAAATATCCTCTTCACTTTTATCATCTCCATGAGTTTTGATGTTATTTTGGCCCTTAGCAGGGGAGATAACTGTGTTCTCCCTACTTAATGTTCTTATACTGGACAAGGCGATCGTTCTGCTTTTAGTTCTAATCTTGCTGGGACTGAGTTGCCTCGATAAATCTTTGACGGATATTTCTTTCTTTGGTGAAATATCAACGTTTTCGAAATCAGCGGATGTAGCAAGAGGGAACAATGGTACTTTAAGTCCATCAAAACCACGTTTATCTTTGTAGTCATATTTCTTCGACACGACGTTCCAATGAATGTCATGAGTGTTATTTTCCAAGAATTTCAATACACTGGAAACGAAGGCTGTTAACCTTAAAAGATTTTCCGAATATGCATCCAATGCCACCATATTATGAGACGTGCCATATATATCATTAATAGAGCATTTATGGCGGAGAAGATCATTATCATTGAAATCAGTCAACATGTAATTAATGCAGGAAAAATCGCGAAATAATACATCTTCTTCGAACAGGTAGGGTCGCTTAGGTCTATGCTTCGAATACAAATCTGTTCCATACACATCAAACCGGGACAAGTTATTAATTGCATCCGCCAATCTTCTACAAAAGGTAACATTACGATGTGCAAATTGTAATATGACCTTGTTTGATTTTATCCAGCACATTATTATTCGTATACCAGCGAGGTACTCTGATTTATCAAACTTTTTCTTAAACTCATTCTTCATAATTTCAGACATCGTGTCAGAAAACACTAGAAACACGAATTCTAAGTAACTAGTTTGTTTATGTGTCAGCGTGTCCAGTCGCAAACATTTTATGTCATGCCCATCTTTTCGAATCATCTCATGAAAAAAACCGATCATAGTGCCAATAATACGAAGAAGAACCATCCCGTTATTGGTAGTATTCACAAGTTCTATCAGTCTATAGGAAAATTTAGATATTATTTCACTCCCTATATTTTCCAATAGTTTTTCATCTTCATGATAAGCTTTTAGAATTACTACCAACAGAATATTCAAGTTATATTTCCCGATTAGATTCTTCTGGAAATTAACGATGCATCCATCATAAGAACTCAAAGATTGATTAAAGATTTCGTAATAACCTTTTGAGAATTTGTGTCCATTTATACTTCTAATAGAGAAATATAATGCATTAGTGCTGTCACCCGCTTTGGCATACAATAATGCCAATTGGGCATAGGTCTTTGATTCAGAAGGCACCAAGATTCTTGCCATATTCAAGTACTTCCCAGGCTTCTGAACTTTACATTTGGGAATCAAACCACCTCTTCCTTCTAAAAGAATATGCCAGTAATGTATTTTGCCTAGATGAAAGAGACACTGATAAAATATACTGAGGTACACAATAGATCTCGGATCCTCCGGTTTGAGTTGCTTAATAATGTTGTTATTCTGGCTTTTAGTTGGGAGATGCAAATCAATTAAAATTTTGAGTGGTAAAATCTGGCTTGAATCTACACTGGCAGTTAGCCGTTCGAGAATATTGTAATAGAATTTATGCATGACTTTAAAAACCTTTTTCAATTTGTAATGAAGTCTTCTTCTTTCGACAACGAATCCACTTGATGGGCCTTTACCAAGTGAATGTTTCCAATCACGAAACCAACTGAATAATGGTTTTTGTATTCCACACCACACATCCTTCAATAGCATCCCTTGTGTACATTGCAAGGAGTCAGTATCGTCGTCATAAGACGGTATATAGTCGATTGCACCATACAGAACACCATCTACTATAACTTCAACCAGCGTTTTATGTATAGTTCTGATGGCATTTATGGATTCCCTGTCGTCACGTTTAAGTAAATCATTGGATTGGATAATTTCTAATATTGTTTCCTGGAATTTTATAATGTGATTTTGGGAATCAATCCCTTTAGCTTTTCCGGACATTCACCATGGAAGCACAGATATAAGACATAAATAGTCTTATGCTTATAATCTTTTAACATTAAACATCTTGTAATCATCATATGTGGAGACAAATAGACAATGTAAGTTCTTCATCAACAAATCAAAACACTAACAAGACGCGTAGGAAAGAGAAAATTAATGGAAGTCACGTGGACTAAAAATTATTTCCAAAAAAATATCGACCTCGGTGAGGATTGAACTCACGATCTTGCGATTAACAGTCGCACGCCTTAACCAGCTTGGCCACGAAGTCTACTAATTTCGAAAAAAGTGGAAAATATTAATATTCAAAACCAAAGAAAATATTACCTGGTTATAAAAGGAAAATTAACATAGGAAATTGCTCGTCCTGACGAAACGTTGGAACCAACAGAATTGTTGTTCGCCTTACCATGCTATGAAAATGTTTGGAAATGTTCATAGGGTAAGGATTCCTCTTTTCTAGAAGGTAATAATCTTGAATTAAATAAATTTTTTATCGAGATATTGGATCTTATATGTTTTCAACAGAAGTCCAGAATTGAACAAAGAGTGATTTGTAGTTTTCTTGAATATTAAGCTAGAACGAGGGACCGATCAATGTGTCCTAATAGCTCCTGTTCGAGAATAAAAAACAATGTTCTAATCATCATTATCCCCTATTTGCTTCACAATTCAGCTCCCTATACCCCTCTAGATTCCTTCAAACTAACTCTGTCATTATTTCTATAATGCCACTTTGTTAGCTCCAAGAGAAACTCCAACTCCCGTTGTAATTTGCTATATATTTTAGGTAACAAAAATGCCTACGGGATTTTCTGTGCAGACGACATACGCGAAATGACAACAAATAAAAATGGCGATGTTGGTTAGATCATATTAAAAAAGATGGGTGGCAATCCTTTATTATTCCAAAGGCAAACCATCCACAATAATCAGTCACATAGTGATTAGTCTATTACATGGGAGGTGAATCATAAAGTGCTCGTTGTTTCTGGTATATATGAAAGTCCTTTGTGTTGCGGAAAAGAACTCGATCGCAAAAGCTGTATCAAATATACTAAGCGGAGGCCAGCTTTCTGTGAACAATTCCAGTTATAAATACGTGAAGAATTATGAATTTACATTCAACGGGTTCTCCTTTGCTGGGAATAGTGGTAGTTGTGACGTAACCATGACTAGTGTAGCAGGTCATTTAACGGGCATTGATTTTGATGGATCTCGCTACGGCTGGGGTAAGTGCAATCCCGCTGAACTTTTCGACGCAAATCTCAGCACCAGTAAAAACAAGGACCAAGAACAAATTGCTCAAAACATACGAAATATGGCAAGAGATGCTGATTGCCTAGTTATATGGACCGATTGTGATAGAGAAGGGGAGTATATTGGGTGGGAAATATTCGAGGAAGCAAGGAAGTCTAACAATCGGCTCAATGATAGCACATTGTATAGAGCTATATTTTCCCACTTAGAGAGGAACCACGTTTTACAAGCCGCTCGAAATCCTCACAGATTAGACAAACGTGCCGTTGAGGCTGTCGGAACCAGAATCGAACTTGACTTAAGAACTGGTGTTTCTTTTACCCGTTTGCTCACAGATACACTAGGTCGAAAAGTGCAATCATCTTCCAACACGACACAAAGGAATGGTTCAAAGAAGGAACATATCGTGATATCTTATGGACCGTGCCAGTTTCCGACGCTTGGCTTTGTAGTTGATCGATTTGAGAGGATACGAAATTTTAAAAAAGAGGAATTCTGGAATATTCAATTAACCATAAGAGGGCAGGACCAGGCTGAACAATCAGATATCACAACAGTATTCCAATGGGAGAGAGGACATTTGTTTGATAGACTTGCTGTACTAACTTTTTACGAAGTATGTTTAGAAATGGCAGGCAATAAGGCAAAGGTTATAAACGTTAGATCGAAACCTACAACTAAGTGGAGACCCCTCCCATTAACAACCGTTGAACTACAAAAGAATTGCTCCAGATACCTGAGGATGAATGCCAAACAATCATTGGCGGCAGCTGAGAAGTTATATCAAAAGGGCTTTATTTCCTACCCAAGAACTGAAACGGATACATTCCCACAAGCAATGAACCTGAAGACGCTAGTAGAGAAACAGGCACAAAGCAATGGATCAGCCTGGTCAAATTACGCGTCGAGCCTTCTTGATGATAACAATTCAACAAGCACGAATAAATTCAGATTCCCCAGAAGTGGATCACACGACGACAAAGCGCATCCACCTATTCACCCTGTTGTAGCGGCTGGCCCTGGGGCTAATCTAGATCTTAATGAAAAGAGAGTATATGAATATGTGGTGAGACATTTTCTTGCTTGTTGCTCTGAGGATGCTAAGGGACAAACGACTAGTATCGGACTAAATTGGAACAATGAGATCTTTAACGCTAGTGGGTTGGTTATTTTGGAACGAAACTGGTTGGACGTCTATCCGTGGATGAAATGGGAGAATTCCAAGGCTATGCCGAGGTTGGAAATGAACCAAGAGGTAACAATATTTAAGGCTGAGATGAAGAATGGGTTCACATCTCCGCCTAAACCAATGACCGAGAGTGAACTTATCATGTTGATGGATGCCAATGGAATCGGAACAGATGCCACGATTGCTGAACATATCGAGAAGATTAAAACAAGGAACTACATAAAAAGCGATAAAGTAGGGAAAGAATCATACCTGAATCCAACTGTACTAGGGGTATCCTTGGTTCATGGATTTGAAACCATTGGTCTAGAAGATTCATTTGCCAAACCGTTTCAAAGAAGAGAAATGGAAGATGATTTGAAAAAGATATGTGAAGGAACTCTAACTAAAGCTAACGTCGTGAACGACATCATTCATAAATACAAAGGATATTATCACAGAACAAGTCAAAATAAGGGTACGTTGCTTAATGTATACGACCAGGTTAAAAATACATTATCGTGACTATGCAGAGAATTATAAGGTATATTGTTTAGAGTCCCTCATTTCGATGATCCATACCTATACATATAAATCAGCTAGTAGATATAGAAACAAGTCGTCTTAATTATGAACAAGTAAGTCAAAGTTATATCATGTATGGAAAATATTTGAAATTAAAGCTATTTTATTCTTATTTAAATTATATATATTTCAGGCGCTCGGCTCGGGGTTGCGCGGCGTTACTGTGGAAGGGATCGACCGGATACATCAACAACTTTTCTGACCTTTAACCATCGTGAAGTCCTTTTGACAACCCCCCTCCCCAAAATATATACACTTAATGAAAGAGGGTGGTTCTGGAATGAAAATCATGGTAATACGCTTTCACGAATCCCTCAGTAGATGAACAATCAGTCCAGCACAACAATATTTCATGACTACCGAACTGTACCCATATGATCTATTTGGCGGTAACAGCACACAAACTGCTCAAGAAGCAAAATTAAATGAATTGCACTGGCTAATCAAAGAAATAATAAAACCAGAACTCCCATCTTTAATTGACAAAGTGGAGGACTGCTTGAGAATTCTAAACGACAAGACTATTTCGAGGATGCCTATCAGCAGCGGAGCACTCTCTGACAACACAAACACCCCTCAAATACAAGGAATTATTACTCGACAAGGTCCTAACATATTGGATATCCAATTTTCAGTTAAGTTTTCCCAATACCGAAAAGGTCAATTAATGCAGTTTCAAATAGACAATTCTGAGTCTGAGGATACCCAGGTATCAAAATTCCCCATTCCTCAATTGTACGAGGCGAACGACAAACTTCACGAGATTCTGCAGCTGTTAGAAGACCTTGAATTGATAGAAGAAGACGAACATTTTGTAAAAATGTTTGGAGATACACTAGGAGCTGTAACTAAAATGATCAATGTTTTACATAGTCCTCCAAATGAACTAAATTTTCCATATGATAACAACAGTCTACTAAAACATTTTTTTAGTGAAAGGTATGACTATCTCTGCGAATCAATTCATCATATACTCAGCTTGGAGGCTGTGTTGTGCAGCGACGAGGTTATTCTGGACTTCCGAAACCTGGATAAGATAATCAAGAAACCCTGGTGTAATATAGACCACCAGACCGGAAAGTCGACTGTTGATACTATCAAGGAACAGCAAAGGGAACAGAGAAATAAGTCACTACAGGAAGTGCTAATGGCAAATAATATTGAGGTAGAAGAACCGAATCTATTGAACACGTTTATACAATCAACATTCAATAGGGAAACGACCACTCTTCAGCAGGCTAAATTTTTTGTTAGCAGATGTGTGACATTCGACGGGAAGGTGGTCACTGAACAAGAGAAAACATCGATTACCTGTTCGGATGGCCTACTGGTGTCTTTCATATCCAAGTTAAATGCATTAGAAATGCTTATAGGTAATCATTTTGGAAATTTATCAATTTAACAACTCCTGCACAACCTGCATCACCTGGCATAAAATATGCTATTGAATATAATTATTTACAGTAAAATATGAATCTTCTATGTATTAATCCTTCATGTCAGATCCATCTGTTTGCATTCTCTCCACAGTCTCTATACCAAGCAATTTGGCTAGTTCTCTCACAAATGCAATAGACACTTCCTGAACACTCAAGGGGTACCCGGGTCTTTCGTTTGAGATACTAGTAGCAACTCCATCGGGAGTTCCACACATCGTGAAACTGTTAAGATAAGATAAATCAGGGCACACGTTTATGCAAACACCATGAGAGGTGATTGATCTTCTGACGTGTACCCCAATACTTGCAATCTTCTCACCATTCTCCGCCCAAACCCCCGTCTTGTCATCAATTTTGGTTGTGGGAAGGTTCAAAGGAGTTTGCTGTGCAGAACCTCTAATATTCTTTAAGGCCTGAGTTGTTGCCCTCTCGATAGCAGATATCAAACATCTTGCGGGGAAATCCTTAAAGGTCTTCAAATCAAGGATAACATATGCAACCATCTGACCAGGACCATGGAAAGTTATTTCACCACCTCTCTCTACCTGGACAAACTTTGGGTTAGGATTGCCTACCTGTTGGGCAGGCCGGAAATTTTCAAGCATACCCTTGAGCTCATTAGTCATCGTTTTCTTAATCCGCTTCCCTCCTGTGTACGTTGGCTCGTATTCAAAGGTCAAGACAGTTGGATTAGGCTTCATCTCCATGATTCTATCCAAAAGTTGCTTTTCGGAGTCATTTATAGAGGCGGTACCGTTGTATTCCTCGTCGAGTTGAATTAGCTTCTGCTCAATCTTTGATTGGAGTTTCTTCATATCAAGATTGGCTCGTACAAACTTCTCCTGGATTGCCAGACCTTCCTCGAACGGCATGCGATCTGTAAACTGGAGGTGTCGTAAAACCTTTGAACATGGAGCGACAGGTTCTGTTAGTCTGTTGAGATTAGACCTATTACAGGAACTATCCGAACTTAATAGACGGGACCATATCCTAGGTATAATAGGGTTCGATATAACCCTACCACCACTAGTACAACGTGTAATAAAGCTGTACATTTTGTGTCTGGTAGCCAGATTCTTTGGTTTAGAACCAGAGTCTGCGATATATCGACTTCAGGTTATACTCCTTCGTTGTTGGCGGAGCAATCTTAAAGGGCGCGCGCACTGTTAAGGCAAACAGCGTCAACATTATTTTCTGTAGCCCAGCAGTCATGGAACATCGAACAGTTGGAAATATCACACTGGTTAAAAGTCCATCGAATAAACACTTGACTGCACGCCCAGATAGCTCCAAACTGCCCAAGTCAATCGAAGCAGTCAACACTAGAGCTTTGTCTGCAATTAACAAATAAGGAATGTCTTCTAGTAGTTTTGCATTTTGCATTTCGCAAGATTTGGACATCCCGTTTCGGGTCAAAATACGGTCATTAGACGGTGATAAACGTCTGGTACGAGCATCCGAGAGGTTGATAAATCCCCGGACAGGCTTGGTAGATTCAAATGTCTCTAATGTAAGCAATATGGTCGTCTCGGCCCAGATATTTGACGATGAACGAGATCGAAACATCACAATCCCGATTTACACACCTTACATTCCATTCAAGACGGCAAGGGTGTGGAATCATTGGTTGACTCTTCCGGTTTCTATCAAGGACCTGGGAATCACAAGCAAGTTGCGAATTATACTGTGGGAATATAATGGAACAAAACGTATCCCGTTTTCGCAGCTGGAGACACCCGTATTTAACACTAGCAATTGTTCCTTGAAGAGAGGATTCGAGTCACTTAAATTTGAGTATGATATTGACAGAGCAAATAATGACGACACGACAACAACGATTGTACAAGATAATGAAACAGAGAACAATCTCAATAAATACTTCCAAGGAGAGGTGAAGAAGATCCATTGGCTGGATCAAATCAGTTTAAAAAAACTGCAAGCACAGGAACGCAGTAACACATATCCAATCAACACGTTTGTACTAAACATTCAGTATCCATTCTTTGAACTTCCCGTGGTATATACTGAGAAGATACGGCAGAATATACAGAAGAATATACCGACACTTCACAATTTTGAAGCAGCTGCAGACATACCCGTCAATCAACAGAGGAACCCAGAGGCAAAAATAAACTTGGGTCCTCCTAACTGTTCTACCTTAAAGTTTTACGACCCTGATCAATACAATTCCGACCCTATAGAAGAGAAGTACAGAAGGCTGGAGAGAGCTTCTAAACATTCTGATTTAGACAAGCATCTTAAACCGGATACCAATAAACGTAAGTACCTCAGTCGCATTATAGACTACCCACCTGGTACAACGCTTACCGGGCATGAGAAGGGTTCGGTGTGGAGATACAGGTACTATTTAATGAACAACAAAAAAGCATTAACAAAATTATTACAGAGCACGAATTTGACGGAGGAGTCTGAGCGTAATGAGGTTCTTGAGCTTATGGAGTCATGGGCTGAAATCGATATCGATGATGCAATTGAACTACTTGGTTCCACGTTTACAAACCTCTCAGTGAGGTCTTATGCTGTCAATAGGTTGAAGAAGGCATCAGATAAAGAACTGGAACTGTATCTACTTCAGTTAGTACAGGCAGTGTGTTTTGAAAACATGGCAACTCCAATGAATACTGCTGACCACAGTGCGTACCAAATGATCGGCAATTCCACTACCAATAATTCAACCATAACGTCTAGGCAACAGAACCTGTTGACTTCTTTAAATGGTGGCGATGAAATTAAACCTGACAACAGTATCGGGACTATTGTGATATCACCATTGGCCGAATTTTTAATCAGAAGGGCATTGAAGAACATCAGACTTGGCACTTTCCTTTACTGGTACCTTTTATCCGAATGTGGCGATAACCCTTCCTTGAAGCAAATATTGGAATCACTTTGCAGCCGCCTTTCAAAGAATGACATGGATATACTAAAAGAACAAATAAGTCTGATCAAACTACTTGGAAAATGCTGTACAGAAATCAAGCAGATGAAGGAAACAACAGAAAAGAAATCAGAACATTTGAGCAAGCTGCTACAAACTAAAGTACGCCACTTGTTGAAAAAACATGGGTCGATTATGCTTCCTTTAGACCCATCAGTTCATGTTGTCGATGTTGTACCAGACTTCTCAAAAGTGTTCAAAAGTTCCCTATCTCCGTTAATGATTACCTTTAAGACCGTAGATGATAAGAATTATTCATTGATGTACAAGGTGGGTGATGATTTAAGACAGGATCAACTAGTTATCCAGGTTATTCGATTAATGGACGAGTTGCTGAAGAATGAGAACGTGGACCTCAAATTGACACCATACAAAATTCTGGCAACAGGGCCGGATGAAGGTTCTATCCAGTTTATACCCAACGACACACTGACAAATATATTGGGCAAATACCATGGTATTCTAGGATTCCTAAAGAGACACCACCCATCAAGCACAGAAAGCTTAGGCGTGGAACCCTGGGTACTTGATAATTTTGTGAAATCATGTGCAGGGTATTGTGTTATTACATATATCCTGGGCGTTGGTGATAGACATTTGGATAATCTGTTGATAACGCCCGATGGCCATTTCTTCCATGCCGATTTCGGATATATTCTGGGGCAGGACCCTAAACCATTTCCTCCTTTGATGAAACTACCCCCTCAGATTATTGAGGCCTTTGGCGGAGCAGAATCCCAGAACTACGACAAATTCCGGAGTTATTGCTTTGTTGCGTATTCTATACTGCGGAGGAACGCAGGTTTGATTTTGAACCTATTCGAACTTATGAAGACATCCAGCATTCCAGATATAAGAATAGACCCAGACGGTGCTATTCTCAAGGTTAAGGAGAGGTTCAACCTGGAGTTATCCGAAGAGGAGGCAACTTTGCACTTCCAGACTCTGATTAACGATAGTGTCAACGCCTTGATGCCTATCGTCATCGACCACCTACACAACCTAGCCCAATATTGGAGAACATAAGGCGGAGGGACCAAGATAGATTGATAGATAAATTGTATAGATCCTCTAAATTTAATTTCTTACTTGAAAATTCGCTACTGATGATATTATTCATATGTGGGACGGCCATGCATGAGAACGCCGTACTATAACGCCATTTGCGACGCGCCGCTTCGCGAACCGCGTAGCTGAAACCGGCCTAAATATATATATACAAAGAACGCTACCTTCATTTATGTCAACCCCTATTTAAGAAGAAGACAGGGCAACTTCTCTACCAAACTAGACTTTTCCGTTGTTTTTGACAAAACCACATATCGTCATTGGAATCCGTTCGCAGTGATGGTTTTATCCTGGCTTAGTGCAGTATTCTCCGCTGCAGAATACGGTCTGGAATCTAATAAGGATGACCATGATTTTAGAAAACCAACAGCTATGGTTGTGACAACACAGTTAGCAATCGCTACTGTTCTGGGAATTTTTGCCTTTTTCTCCTTTTCGTTACTCCTAAAGAAACTGCCAAGGCTTTATGCAAGCAGGAAGTATAAGGATCAAGGGGCGCTGCAGCTCCCTACGTGGGATGAGAAGAGTTTATTCGGTTGGATACCAGTGCTCTACCGCATCAATGACAAACAAGTGCTCGAATACGCGGGGTTGGATGCCTTTGTATTTCTGAGTTTTTTCAAAATGTGCATTAAGCTACTAGCAACTTTATGTTTCTTCTCCTTTTGCATTATTTCGCCAATCAGGTATCATTTCACAGGCTCATATGACGATAACGGCGGGGACTCTAGAGACGACACATATTTAAACTATCTCGTGAGGAGGATGGTGGATAGCAGTTCTGATGGTGTGCTGGCTCCAGAAATGGATAACCTCTACCTCTGGATGTACGTCATTTTTACTTACTTCTTCACATTTCTGGCAATCAAAACACTGACATCTCAAACAAAAGAGGTAGTTAATACGAGACAGAGTTACTTGGGTAAGATGAATACCATAACTGACAGAACAATACGTCTTTCTGGGATCCCGATCGAGCTGCGCAACATGGACACACTAAAGAGAAGAATAGAAGAATTAAAAATCGGCCAGGTATCATCCATAACAATCTGCAGGGAGTGGGGTCCCCTTAACAGATTGTATCATTATAGATCGCAAACTTTAAAGAAATTGGAGTTGGCGTATGCGGACTGTCCACCCCATCTTCGTAACACGAATGGTTCCACGGAAGCATTCAATCTGAACCACTCACCTGTAATTGAATCCCTAACTCAAAATGCGCCTACACAAGAGCATACTTCTGAATCAAACACAAATGAGGGCCAAAATAGAACTGACAATCATCAAGACACACCTGTTCACGCCGACATCCCAGAGGATAATATCATCTACTCCGAAATACACTTAAAGGAAAGGCCAAAGATGAAGACGGGTTTGTGGGGTTTATTTGGAAATGAGGTTGATGCCATCGATTACCTTTCTGATCAATTAAAGTTTATTGATAAAGAAATCCTGGATGCACGTAGGTCACATTATTCAGCCACACCGACTGCATTTGTTACGATGGACTCGGTAGCCAATGCCCAGATGGCAGCACAGGCAGTCCTTGATCCTAGAGTTCACTACTTCATCACAAGACTTGCTCCTGCTCCACACGACATCAAATGGGACCATGTCTGTCTATCAAGATCAGACCGCCTGACCAAGATATACACAGTGACAATATTTATCGGAATCTCCAGTATATTCTTAATTCTTCCAGTGTCTTATTTGGCTACTCTACTGAACCTTAAAACTATATCCAAGTTTTGGCCTAGCTTGGGAAATATGCTAAAAGAAAACCGCTGGGCTGAGAATATGGTTACTGGGCTTTTGCCAACCTATCTCTTCACACTGATGAACGTGGGTATTCCATATTTCTACGAACTACTGACTTCGCACCAGGGACTAGTGTCGTATAGTGAAGAGGAAATATCACTCGTTTCCAAGAACTTCTTTTACATATTTGTCAACCTGTTCCTAGTCTTTACGTTGGCAGGTACTGCCTCCAATTATTGGGGTTACTTGTCAGACACCACCAAGATTGCCTACCAACTTGCGACTTCGGTCAAGGAGTTTTCTCTTTTCTATGTTGATTTGATTATCCTCCAAGGTATTGGCATGTTCCCCTTCAAGCTACTACTGGCCGGCAGTCTCATTGGTTTCCCACTCATCAAGATCCAGGCCAAGACACCCCGTCAGAGGAAAGAGTTGTACAACCCGCCAATTTTCAATTTTGGTCTTCAACTTCCACAACCAATCCTTATATTGATTATCACATTGATATACTCTGTGATGAGTACCAAGATTTTGGCCTCAGGACTTGCATATTTTGTGATTGGATTCTACGTGTACAAATATCAGCTGATATATGCTACCGACCACCTTCCTCACTCCACTGGGAAAGTGTGGCCGCTGATCTACAGACGTATTTTGGTGGGTCTACTTCTGTTCCAACTAACCATGGCTGGTACGCTGGCCGGTTTTGATGGGGGATGGGTTCTCTCCTCGTGGTTGTTCCCACTCCCCTTTATCACGTTTACATTCTGGTGGGATTTTGAGAAGAATTACCTTCCATTGTCGCAGTATATAGCTCTGAGTTCCATTAGAGAGTACGAGCGTGACAACTCCATGGTCAGCGCCTCTGCTGATTCTGAGACATACCACTACCCATACTTGATAGACGAGTTAGAAGGACCGATGCTCGGTTGATCTCCTAAACTTCGATGCAAGGGAAAAAGAGGAAGAAAAAATAGCGTGCATTACAACTAAATACATATAAATTATTCGTATCATTCTACCTTATTACTATTATCATTCTACCTTATTACTATTATCATTATCACTGTTGTGCAGTGAGTGCGAAAACCCGGCCGCCCACCCACTCAGGTTACAAAACACTACCAATGCAATATATGCCTAGGTATAACGTTGATATACTCCTGCACAATATAGCGAATTGACTGGTGGATGTTCCCGCCAGTCAAAAACAGCACCATAACAAACTTTACAGCCAGTAGCCGCGCTGCGGTCACCACGAGGAATATTTTGATTATTGAGGAGTACTTCAGTCCCGTGACAATTCTCAGCGCCTCTATGATGTACAGATTTGCGACCCACTTGATAATGTCCAGCGATATTATGGTGTCGTATGGCCAAATAAGCATCAGCACTGGGAATATCTTGGCCCCATAGGAGAGGAGAATTGTGTACGAAAGGACCTGTCTCGGGTGGTCGACGTCGCTGCCCCATTTGTACACCCGCATAATCGCAAACTGGATCATGTTGTGGAACAGTAGAATATCCAGCAACGAGTGCAGCGCAAAATACGTGTACTGGAAGTTGGTGCTGCGACTGTGTATGCCGTCGAGAATAGACCAGGCAACAGCCTGGCCGTCCACGTGACCGAGAGAGCCCGCGGCCCTGTCTTGCAGGAGCATTGCGTAGCGTGACTCCTCAGTAGCACACCTCAAGTATACCTCAAACGTCAGCAGCAGAATCCAGAGCCGCGACAGCAGACTGAGACTGCCCAGGGCGCCCTTCTGCACGGGACTTCCGGGCCCGGCCTTGATGTTATCCGCCTCAGACGGCGGCGTCAGCGACGCCTCGAGTGAGTTGAACACCAGGTGGCGATAAGCACCGGGTTTCAGCAGCAGCAGGTCGATGAACAACACCACATTATCGATCTCAACATACTTATCCACCGGCACATGACACGTCCCGCACTCTGTCAGCTGAATGTGGCCGTTGGTATACGTAGTGTACAGAGACTCCGCAGCGGACCCGCACGTAACACAGATCATTTCAATTCGCTGTTGACCAACGCAGGGAGCAATTATTAGCGCAAGGCAACACTGATCAAGACCAAGAACTACCCTTCTTCTCCACACGTCACCTGCACATTTTGCTAATCCTTTAAAGTGGAATTACGTAAATCAGCATCAAACAATTATCGCCCAGCACGAAGTGAAAAATTTGTGCCCGCTTACCTAAGAGATGAGGCCCGCCTGTGCCATACAAAAAGAGGGAGCCTCTGGACCTTTCAAGAGGCGATGAGCTTCGAGTCTTTGGGCCTGTTTTGGCTGTTGTTCTGGCAGAAAGACAGTAGTTTACGTTGTGATAACGGTGCAGTTTACCTTTTGATAACGGTGCAGTTTACCCTTTGAGAAATCTACACTTTACCCTGTGATAACGCTACACTTTACCCTGTGCTAACGCTACACTTTTCCTTCTACATTACAACAAAGATATGTCGCGCGTGGGAGTTATGGTTCTGGGCCCAGCAGGGGCCGGTAAGAGTACATTCTGCAACTCGATCATCACACACATGCAGCATGTGGGCCGCCGTGCGCACATTGTTAACCTGGATCCGGCCGCCGAGCCCAGCAAATACGAGTTTACGGTGGATATCCGCGACCTGATATCCCTGGACGACGTTATGGAGGAGATGGACCTTGGTCCCAACGGTGCGCTGATTTACTGTTTCGAGTACCTGCTGGAGAACCTGGACTGGTTGGACGAGGCGCTGGGAGACTACAACGACGAGTATTTGATCTTTGACTGCCCCGGGCAGAT
>JAKTPZ010000123.1:0-20237 GCA_030579215.1 Maudiozyma pseudohumilis
CTAACTCATCATCAAAACAATTATCAATGACACCCAACTAACATACTATTTTCTTTTTTTTTTGCAGTAAAGGAAAATAATATATCTGTCACGTCACAAAAAGAGTGAACAAAGATTATAAACAAAATATTGCAATTAATAACCAATTTATCAATCAAAAGTACTGGCAATTATGTTGCTTACGTTTCCGAATAGATTCGTGGTTTTCTTCTGCACGACTGTGGGACGTCTCAAGGTAAATATATGTCGCGAGTGCAACAAGGCACTGGTTAAAGTAAGGCAACTCCGTCAAAGACTGAACAATAATTGGAAAACAAAATCCCAGCCCAGTCCGCTGGGCCCACAAACCCTAAATTTCAATTTGGTTCACCTTAGCAATGGACCTATTTTATATATCGATGAGCAAGGTCCGCGATGGAACGCTCGTTTCCATCGCAGCAGCGCCAATCTTGAACCAAAGGTGCAGACAACGTACAATCTACAGCTCCCACCAAGCGAAGCATTGGACCAACGCAAACGTCAAATGTATAAAAGAAAGGCCGATCAGAGTAGGAAACCTCTTCTTCTGCAGTTTCCCATCAGTGCCGGGTAACCCTTTAGGACCCGCCAAATTGTTGCGTGGTTCTGGCCGCGCGGACAGACGCTGCAGCCAAAAGGGCCAATTAAGCAGCCCATCTAGAGTAGATAAACCGGAACAACAGCAGGCTAATTTTAAATATAACTACATATATTGTAAGCATATATTCTGATATTCGATATACAGCTTCCCAAACATTATCTATTTGATCCTATTTTACCAGTTTTTTTTTGGCTGAAAGACCTATAGAATAATCGCAAACGAATTAGACGCAAATCTAAGTGATCCAGACCGCAGAAATGTCAACAAGAAAGAAGAATATCCTTAAGGTTATAATACTAGGAGACTCCGGTGTCGGTAAGACGTCTCTAATGCATCGTTATGTAAACGATAAATACTCACAACAGTACAAGGCTACGATTGGTGCCGATTTCCTAACAAAGGAGGTAAACATTGACAGCGACAAGGTTGCCACGATGCAGGTGTGGGATACGGCCGGCCAGGAGAGGTTCCAGTCGCTTGGTGTTGCTTTCTATAGAGGTGCTGATTGTTGTGTATTAGTGTACGATGTCACCAACACAAAGTCCTTCCAGAATATCAAGTCATGGAGGGATGAGTTCCTCGTACATGCCAATGTCTCGACACCCGAGACTTTCCCCTTTGTTCTGCTGGGAAACAAGATTGATGCAGATGACTCAAAGAAGGTCGTTAGTAATAAGGCAGCCCAGGAGCTTGCTGCTTCCTTAGGAAACATTCCAGTATTTTTCACAAGTGCGAAGACTGCAATCAACGTAGATACCGCCTTCCAGGAGATCGCTCGTAGTGCGCTTCAACAGAACCAGAATGATGCCGATGCATTCGAGGATGACTTTAACGACGCTATAAATATTCAACTGGACAATGACACTAATTCTTGTAGCTGTTAGACGCTCTTAAAGGAACATAAACCATCAGTCATTTCTGGGAGCAATATCACCGCCCATTATCTACTATTACTGGCACTACTTATAACATTATACTATATATGACCATGTGTTGATACACATGTATACTTGGCATATACACACTTTATCTATACCTAAACATCGAACGGTGATTGAGAATTAAAATGTTGTTTCTATGTTACATAAATTTATTATATATTGCTACTATCGTATTATATGCAGCTTCTTCCTGTTCTTCGAACAGGGCTAAATGCTTTTATAATCTCAAGTTAATCATGCATATGTGATAGCTTTCAAATCTTTTCGTTTTCAACGCTTGAACGACATGTTCTTACCTCTTGTACCTGCCTTGCGCTTCTTCATAGCCTGAGGGCCCTCCTGTATAGCAGAGAATGGATCAAACTTTCTCTTATTGTTCTTCCCCTTCCTTCTATTGTTATTGTCAGATGAAAGGACCTTTGTGGCCTTCGTGTAATCAACAGCCTCCTTGGAAGCCTCATCCCCTGGCACCACATTCTTAGAACTGTTCCTTGGATGGTCCCTTTTAACCTTCTTAAGCACAATGATTTCGTCTAGGTCTTCCTGTGGTTCTGGTACACTTGTAACCTTAGCCATTGGAGAGTTATCTTGCTCAGTAGTGATTGGGACAATTGGCTCGTCGAAGGACTCAGTTACAGTTTGTACGACAGGGACCTCAAGTTCGATCTCATCTAGAAGCTCTAACTTCTGTTTGTAATTGGACCCACGCTCAACCATAATGTTATTTGAAACCTCTTCTTTCCCCTTGGATGAATTTGTTGAGTATTTGATAACGCTGTTGTTCCCCTGGAGTTTTCCAAAAAATTCTGATGTTTCCAGTTCCAAAGATGTATTCTTGTTCGAGGTGTGTTTGGCATTGGTGGCCTTACCGACCAATGCGTTAAAGCTATTTTGAATCGTCTGAATCTGTGAGGCAGAAATCTTACTTACCAGATCATATTCGTCGTCCTCTGGAGAGTTGGAAGAAGCAGACTCGTTGATTACATTCTTTCCTTGTTCTTTCATAGTAATTAGGCATTTTTTGATGAGGTTAGCCAATACCTTAGAGTTGGACCTAACATGATCCGTAACCATGTTATTGACCGACACCACACCAACTGCATCAGTTGGGGTATATGCAACCAAGGAAGCTATTATTTGGTTTGGCATGATGTACCGTGGAGACTCATCATCGCGTCTTGCAATAAGATCCCTCCATTTGTATAACTCCTTTGTAAGCTCCTCCTTATCCATAGGGATATTGTACTTGAACATAAGTGACTTCCAAGGGTGTTGGTTCTCGATTGGTGAGTATACGATTGGTGAAAACTTCTTAGGTCTGAACTTTGAGTACTCGAATCTTCTCTTGGCAACATTTCTGGATTCTCCCAAAACACCGGCTAATTTGTTGCTCTCGACCAACTGATTCCTCATCTGGTCGAAAATGTTTAGTAAAAAGTGTGTATCGGCCCTGGCGTATGCGTGCATAGCCTTGGATAATGGTCTAACTCTCCAGTCCGCCAACTGATACTTTTTCGATGTCTTAAAGTTGGCATATTTCTCAAGAAGGAATGCCAAACTGTGTCTTGGTAAGCCCATTGCACGTGAGGCATGGAATGTATCGAATAAACTAACGATGTACAGGCCAAGATCACGCTGAAGCCAGATAATATCCATGAATGCACCGTGTAGCACCTTGGTGACCATTGGATCGGTGAAAATTTCATTGAGAATATGCAACTCGTCCCTCAACGCAATAGTATCGATCAGATAGTCCTTTTCTCTGGTACTGATTTGCATTAAACAAACAATACCGTAATAACTTCTGTAGTCGTGATGTTCCAGATCAATCGCCAACTCAGAGAATGGTCTTAACTCTTCGATCATCTGCTTCAGTGTCTCTGTGTTATCCACCCACATGGCGTCACTTTCATTCCAGTCCTTACAAGGGATCGGGTCACGCTTTTGAAGGATGTTCTCGTTGTATTCCTGGTGGTCAATCTCGTACTCGTACGGGTGGTTGTAATGCTCGGGTATGTCCTCCTCAGCTGGAACTAATACTAAAGATTTTTCTAGTGGGACCAGGGCATTTGGTTTCTGGTTCAAAAGTGGGATGAAAGGGTGAGACTCGCTGTTATCTACAGGTTTAGCAAACTTCAACTGAGGCTTCTCTGTCTTGGTCCTTTGACTGTCATCCATACCTCCAAACTTGTCAAGGAATTGCATGTTATTAGAGTTGTCCCCAGCTGAGTTCATGCGCTTAGAAAGAATATCGAGAGAACGATCGGATTTCTCAAATAGATTATCAATGACATTGCTGATATCGTTCCAGGAATTGGAAAAAGATTCTTTATCGTCCTCTAGAGGTTCGCAGTGCTCGTCCATGGATGAAAGAACAGTGTTAATCATTGAAACAATGTCATCGGTTAACCCTGCTGTAGAGTCTGCAACAGACTTGTCGAGACTCTTGTAGAAGTCAATATCTTGGGCAGCCAGGGCCGATGAGCCCCTCACAACACCAACCACTCCGGCAAATAGTGCTTTACGGTCCTCCTCGTTCATTTGAAATGTGGAATAATGCAGTCTAATACAAAGGAAGTTGGTCCTTTTCCGCTTCTGTTGGTGGTTCCAAGTACTACTGGGCCAAGACCTGTGCTGATGTTCTGTTTTATCCTGTTCTGTCTGGTGGTGATATCTGACATTGCAAATCTGCGATGGGCTTCTCCCAGGCGGTGCCGTTGAAAAATTTTCGGCCTGTATAAGCAGGTAGCTGCTAAGAGAAGGATTAGTTAGCGGGACAATTGCATAAATGGAGGAAATTGAGGTCAACAAACTGCAGCCATTGGACTATCCAAAGGACGGATTAGGAGGAGTTGGTGCACTCTTTCGCTTGATATGTGGTGAATATGCGCTTTGCGCCGTCTCGTTGTAGAAATGTGTGCATTTTTTCTGAATAAAGTGGAATATTCTATGACACAGTAGAAATAAAATCTTGTTCTGGCACATGTTCTTACTGTACATTCCATTTTCAACAAATTTTGTAGTCTCATCACATCTTAAATGCATTTGTCTTTACTGTGTCCAGATCCCGCTGACGTGGTGTGTTACCCCTATCGCTGAATAATTGTTGAGCTCCGACGCTTAAAACCGACGCTCTCTCCTAAACACGAAAGTTTCATATTGGACCCACACAAAGTATATAAAGGCATCCTTTCCATCAACATTAGTTTATCATTCATTAAGCTACGCCACCAAAAACCAATCATGGTGTCGAAAGTTCAAAAGAGAAATGTTTCAGGACTCGCTGAAGGTACCAAGGGAGCCCGCACAGTTGAGGTCACTACAACAACGACAAAAGAACACCAATTGTACACGTGGAATGAGATACCTGAGTGGCAGAAGGACAATGAATATATTCATGGCGGCTATGTGCGTGAAACGAACAGTTTCACTAAGTGTATCAACAGTTTGTTCTACTTGCACAATGAGTCAGTGAACATATATAGTCACCTGGTGCCTGGTATATCGGCCTTGTTTCTGGTTTTGGTTGACAAGTATGTTGTTCCAGCATTTCCCACGACAACCTTCACTGACTACTTCTTTCTAGATGTGTTCTTCTTTGGGATGTTCACATGCCTCACAATGAGCAGTACTTTCCACTGCCTCAAGAGTCACTCACCTCCTGTTGCCAAATTTGGGAACAAACTGGATTACCTGGGGATCGTAGTTCTAATATCTACTTCAATGGTTAGTATCTTATACTATGGGTTTTATGACAACTCCCTGATGTTCTATACATTCTCAGGCATTACTCTAATGTTTGGTACAGCATGCGCAGTGGTGTCCCTCGATGAGAAGTTCCGCACAAGGGAATGGAGACCATATAGGGCCACTATGTTCGTAATGTTTGGATTATCCGCATTACTGCCAATTGGTGCAGGTCTAATTAGATATGGAGCACAGGAAACTTGGACGAGAATCCAGGTGAAATGGATAGTCCTTGAAGGCGTGTTTTACATATTTGGAGCTTTTCTTTACGGCGTACGTTTCCCGGAGAAGTATGGTCCCGGTCATTACGACACTTGGGGTCACTCTCACCAGATATTCCATATTCTTGTGGTGATTGCAGCTTTATGCCATATGACAGGTTTGTTGAAAAGTTATGAATATGTCCATACGCATATGATCCCACAAATGGCCTCACTATAGAAATATGACAGTATATATATATATATGCTTAACAAATATGTTAGGATATAACACTTCAAAATATGTATTCATTATGTTATTTAGTACTCATGTGTTTTTTTCAGATTGATAAAAGAGTTGATCATATTGGAAAAGTATCATCAATCTTTTAGTGAAGACCGTTTGGCGGCTAAAATGGAACGGGTTTGTTTCATAAAAAAAGAACAATGTCTCGTATATTTGGAAATTGGTTGAAGTATAATATCATTGGTTAAAATTACCCTTTGTTATAGCGTATTATGTGGCTTTACCAAAAAATTGTGAAACTTGCAAAAATAAATGCTTTCACTCGGAGTTGAACCGAGGATCTCCACATTACTAGTGTGGCGCCTTACCAACTTGGCCATAAAAGCTACTTATTAATGAAAAAATATATCTGAAAGACGAAATTTCAGAAGAAGATCCAAAGTCACGTGATACAGAACATGAGATCGTGTTATGCGGTACGAACAGCATGCCAACCAGTAAATAATGCTGGAATGGTACAATTCTGTTGAAATAAAATCTCGCCTTGTTCGTTGGTGACATCGTCGGTTCTGCCGCCGGTGTCAGGCTGTAGGTCAGAAGACATGTTGGATAGATAAGTTTCCTTGGTAAGTGTTGTATTGAAGTGAAGATGTACTTAACTGGTTCTTAAGTGCTTTTCCTCTTATATAAATATGTATAAGTCCGAGACTTTAGTGGAATATGCACTATAGCACTGTAAAACGCATTTATTATTTCTGAGACATGAAAAGTCTTACTCGTGCCGCCATAGCGTCGTCACGACAACCCGACCTAGGAACAAGGGGTAAACAGATGCTAAGGAACAGAGAGAGAACCTGTTATAAGAGACTCATGACATAATACATATATACCTTTATACTCTATAAGAAAAGAGAATGATTCGTAAAATTTCCATAATCGAGAGGAAATGGACTCAGCAGAACTAGAAAATGTTCAGCAATATTATATTTGGCCTATAATAACCACTAACTTTTAAATACAAATAATTTGAGTTCATTACATATTACGGTACAATGTAGAAATATCAATTAGGACTTTATCACTTTTGTCTTTTTGTTTACTGGTATCAATATTTTTTAACGTTTTTCACATTTTTCAACAAGATAAATAAAATATGAATACCAAAAAATTACCTAAATTAGTGACGATTTTATGATCGATGATTAAATAATAATATGAAATAGAATAGTAACCAGTACACAAAGAGATATGTAAATATATATTTAATTAAGATGTGGTTAGACAATGATATGAATATTAATATGATGTTAATTCAGAAAATTATCTTAATGCAAAATGAAGATGAAGATTGAGATGTAGCAGAAAACGACCGCGCACAATGAAACGAAATAACAATATTTGGATATGAATAGGGGTATTGCATTGTGGCGTGATAGTGCGAGGTGTTTCTTTTTGAGAGGTTTGGGCAAAATTGAAATGTAGAACTTAGACGTTTATTTGACTTTGTTGTGTTTGTTAATGCATGTCTTCACCAGGGTATTAATGACTAAATTTGATGAAAAAAAGGAGGATGAGACCTGCAAAACACAAATTCCTCCAGAGAGCACACCTAAACTTCTACTTGTTCAACTCTAACAATTGAAGACTTTTGTTTTAATCCTTCCTTGATTAGTGCTAATTTCTCCATGAATTTACATTCTGGATAATTTGGAATTCCACCTAGTTTCAGAGCCTCAACGAGTGGATATGTGAAACTTTCGTGTGAGGGAGAAATGTACGTAATGAGCTTTCCTCCATCGGATACTGCTAGCTTATGGTGATCCTTGAAGTTGAATTGGAATGTACCGTCACTGAGTTCAAACATGACGAATGGTTTGAATCTAGTGTATCTTCTCAGGAAGACATCGTCGTTGTGGTATTCCTCACGTCCAAATGTAGAAACACGACTCAAATTGGCTTTCATGTAATTGGCAAAGAAATCGACAACGTCTAGGTATCTGTTCAACTCGCGAGGTCTGTCGGTCAGAAGGTAATGACTGGCGATCCAGCCCTCCTTTTTGTCATAACTAATATACCAGAATTCCTCGGCATCGGCCAATCTCAGGACTGTACAGCCGTTATTAAAGAGAACACCAATATCTTCAGTAGACAGTTGGTAGGAGAATCCATGTTTATTAGAGTAGTCCACCCATTTTGTTACAATCATTGGGTGTTTCACCTTTGGCAGACGTGATGGAGGTAGACCACCCATCTTCTTCTGTGCTTCGGCTTCCAATATACCGTTCAATGTCAAATGACATTCACTGGCCAGAATTCTTAGTGATATTTCCGACTCAATGCGGTTTGTAGATGTTGGGACAAGATTCCTCTTTATTGTCTCTTGTTGTGCCTTGCGGATTCTTGCTTGTCTAGCAAGCTCATTCAACCTCCGTTGAGAATCGATATCAATGACCTCCTTGTACTTTTGCATGGTACCACCTGGGGATAGTGATGCTGGAAGTACAGCTGTAACAGAGAGGTACTTGTTCATTTCGTCCTCAACCGGGTCGACATTGCCGTTTTGAATCTGTGGGATGGACTCCTTTTGTTGTCTGTATGCGTTGTAGTCTAACAGACCTGATCTATCCATACAATTTCTGAAATTTGCCAGAGATTCCTCCTCTGAGATCTGGCCTTCATATTGGGGAACGGTAACTCTCACATCCTCTCTTGTTGAAGGAGGGAAGCAGCCTCTAAACCAGAGGTAGTCCATTATTTCCGGAATGGAAGGTCTTTCCAGTGGGTCGAGGGACAAGATGTCCTGAATTAGGAGCTGTGCCTCGTACGATATTTCCTTGTCGAATGGGAAGGCAAAGTCTCTGCATTTGATTCTCTCGTAAATTGTGTTGACGTCACGGGACTGGAAAGGTGGCTTTCCGATCAACAGCGCGTACATCATGACACCGATGGACCAGATATCGACCTCGAAGGAGTGACCGGAGTGTTTACCCATTAGAACCTCTGGTGCGATATAATTTGGTGTACCGCAGATGGTGTACTTGCGCTCCCTGTCGTTGCCCAAAGTAGCAGCCAGACCGAAGTCACCGACTTTCAGATTGAAGTCCTTGTCAAAAAAGATATTCCCCAGCTTCAGGTCTCTGTGAATGACCCTCCTGGAGTGCATGTACTTAATTGCACCGCATATCTGGGTAGTGAAATATCTGACCTCTGGCTCGGTGAGCACTTTTCTCTTTTTGAGCAGTTCCATCAAGGAGCCATGTGGACATATCTCCAGTAGAATGTACACATTTACGTCATCCTCGAAACAATCAATGAACTGCACGATGTTTGTGTGCTTCATGCACTTGTGAATCTGAATTTCCGACAGGAGCTTCTTCCTAGTCTTTTCTGACTTGATAGATATCTTGGCCACAGTCTTGGCCGCGAATATCTTACCGCTGTCGTCTTTGATCTGGAAGCAACGAGCGAACCCACCCTCACCGAGAGAGCGGCCTCTGTGGTAGTTTCTCCCTCTTGTTTTAATAAGCGATGGAGGAGTCTTGCACAGGGCGGACAACTTCTCCTTCTTCTTCTTTTGGGGTGGCTGTTTCTGGGGATAACCTGCATCGGCCCTCTTGTTACCACTGTGGTAGTTTTCCTTGTTTTCTACCAGCGCATTGTTCTTAATAGGCGTGTGGACAGCGCCGTTCTGACGATTATTGAGCTGTTTCTCGTTTACCGATTGCAATGGGGCGAGAGACATGATGGTGTGGTTAGGTTAGATAATGTGACGGTAATATTAGAGAGTTGACAGGGATGTAATTAATGAGGATTTAAACAATAATATTAATGAGGACTTGAACAATAATATTAATGAGGACTTGAACAATAATATTAATGAGGATTTGAACAACAATATAATTGGTATAAAATATTCTCTAAAGTGCCAAAGTATTAGGAATCACTATTTTTTTTTTTGTGTCAATTTATTTGTATGTGGGAGATGCAAAAACAAACAACTGATAATAATTAATAACAGACTATTCTAAAGAAAGAAAAAAAAATTTCACTTGTGCAAAATCTTAGAATAGGGAGATTAAAACCAAAAATAATAACGAAATAACTGTAGCTTTAGTGGTGCCCAGCAGTGATTAGATAATCCGAGATATCCTTGTGCTTGTGTGCGTATACCTCTAGACAAATATACTCAAAGAGCTGTTTTCAAAAAAAAATACTATTGTCTAATCAAAAGAAAAAAAAATTACACAGAAAATAAAGGGTTCTTCCCTATGCATACCTGAAATAGGGATAATAATTGAACTTTCCCCTGGCCCTGTCGATTATATATATATATATACTGCCTTGCCACTTACAGCTCCTGCATTCCTCGATTCTATTCTATTTTTTCCCTCTCTCTGAGTGTGTCGCTGCTGTTCCTTTGTTATTTTTTTACCCAAAACTGCTAGTTGATGTGTTTACGTTTCAGCCGAAAAGGGTAAAAGCAGCAGGGAGGGGCGATGCAGAGGAAGGAGGAGGAGAAGGAGTGTGAGGTTCTTGTGCGGGCGGGTGTGAGGTACTTGTGCATGTATGTGTAAGTCTGTGGCAGTGCCTTGAGTGCAGCTGGAGTGTTTTAGGAGATGTTATGGGAGGCAGCGGTATTGTGCACCCGCTGTGTGCGTTTCCAGTTCCCGGGCAGGGAGACGAGAGGGAGACGGAGAGGGAGACGAGAGACGGTAGAGGGAGAGGAAGAGTGGAAAATACGTATATGCGATACACCCAGACAACCTTACACCAGGGCCGGTGCAGTGAATGTGATTCTGCAACCGCTGATCTAGTCGCCCCGGGAGAGGGCGTTCCAAGACGCTTCGCGGAGGTTTCATAGACGTTCTGCGGGCGTTACGGAGAGGCTCTGCCCAGTCTCTACCAGGGCTCTACCAGGGCTCTGCCTCGGCTCCACGCAGACGAACAACGATCCGGCGCCACTTGCCCTAATTTTAAACACGGCGCAAGTCTCACCCGGCCAATATCCAAAATTTTTCACCTGTCGAGACGCTGAAAAATTTGACGTGAAAATTTTTTGAGTCCTGCCGGATTCGCTGCGGCCAGAGGCGATGAGCAAGACGCGAAACGCAGAGAATTGGCAATGTGATCTCTGCGCCTGTACTGTAAGCGGGTTCTAGTTCGCGCCGGGTTGCCGTTGGCAGGTCGATTGGATGGCCTTGGGTCCCTACCTTTTTGTTCTTCTTTGTCCCCAGGATCGGATGCAGTCTGGATTATATAATTGTCACGTTTCTCTAGTTCTCCTTTGCGTTGCGTCTTGCTTCTTAGTTATGGGCAACTGAAAAATAAAGTAGTCACATACTCTGGCGTATTTATTATCACATACCTGGCGTATTTATTATCACGTACCTGGTGTATTTATCATCGCACACCTAGCGTATTTATTATCGCACACCCTGACATTAATTATTTAATTGGGTGACGTATTAAGAGAAAGTGATCTACGGCCACACAGGAACGGGATAGAGCGCTCCTTTTGCATTCGAGATATCGGTGACATCACACAGCATAGCATAACAATAAAGGATAGATGACTACTTCTGATTACGACGAGGATATTCCGCTGTCGCAGTCGGCGAAGCGCAAAGTCTCCAAGGTGAAGGCTGAGGAGCGGGAGATGGGCCAGCCGGACGCCGCTGAGGAGTATGATAGCGACGATGTGCTGGCAAAACAGCCCAGGAAAAAGAAGAAGAAGAAGACGACTGTGAAGCTGAAGAAGAGCAAATCAAGCTCGAGGGACAGCAAATCAAGCTCGAGGGACAGCAGCATACCCAAAAGAGAGAAGAAGCACAAGAGTAAATCTAAAAAGAGTGTGAAGGAGGAAAGCGAAGTGAAGGGAGAGGTCAAGTCCGAAGGCGACGAGAAAGAAGATTCGTACAAGTGGTGGGAGGATGAGAATTCTGATAATACCGCCTGGACGAGTCTTAAACACAACGGTGTGATGTTCCCACCGTCTTACCAGCCATTGCCATCGCATATCAAGCTGTACTACGACAACAAACCCGTGGAACTGCCACCTGATGCCGAGGAGGTTGCTGGTTTCTACGCAGCCTTGCTAGAGACGGACCATGGTAAAAACCCTGTGTTCCAAAAGAACTTCTTCCACGATTTCCTACAGGTGCTGAAGGAGTGCGGCGGTACACTCAACGGTATCAAGATCGAGACGTTCGACAAGTGCGATTTCTCAAAGATACACGCCCACTTCGAGCTGCTTAAGGAGGAGAAGAAGAGATTGTCTGCCCAGGAGCGCAAGCAGATCAGATTAGATCGTCTCAAGGAAGAGGAGCCATATAGGTTCTGCGAGCTGAATGGCCGCAAAGAACAGGTAGGAAACTTCAGAGTAGAACCTCCTGATTTGTTCAGAGGTCGTGGTAAGCACCCAAAGACAGGTAAGCTGAAACGCAGGGTGAAACCGGAGGATATCGTGCTTAATATCAGCGCAGACGTCCCAGTGCCAGCGGCGCCAGAGGGCCACCACTGGGCAGAAGTCAGGCATGACCCAACCGTGCAATGGCTTGCCATGTGGCGTGAGAAAATATTCAACTCGTACAAGTATGTGCGGCTCGCAGCAAACTCTTCCTTGAAGGGCCAAAGTGATCTCAAGAAATTCGAGAAGGCACGTGAGCTGAAAGCACACATCGACACTATCCGCAAGGACTACACAAAGAACATGAAGAGTAAAGTTATGGTGGAGCGGCAGAAGGCTGTGGCAACGTACCTGATCGACGTATTCGCTTTAAGAGCCGGTGGTGAAAAGTCAGATGATGAGGCCGATACCGTTGGTTGCTGTTCGCTGCGTTACGAGCATGTGACGCTGCAGCCGCCCAACACTGTCATATTCGACTTCCTCGGTAAGGATTCCATCCGATTCTACCAGGAGGTAGAGGTGGACAAGCAGGTCTTCAAGAACCTGGTGATTTTCAAAAGGCCACCCAAACAGCCGGGTCACCAGTTGTTTGACCGTCTGGACCCTAGTTTGCTGAACAAGTATCTGCAGAGTTACATGCCTGGGCTGACAGCCAAGGTGTTCCGTACGTACAATGCCTCCAAGACAATGCAGGATCAGCTCGATCTGATCCCCAATGAAGGTACGGTTGCTGAGAAGCTGCTAAGATACAATGCTGCAAACAGAACGGTCGCTATTCTGTGTAACCATCAACGGACAATTACCAAGGGCCATGCCCAATCCGTAGAGAAGGCAAGCGACAAGATACAAGAGCTTGTGTGGCAGCGTATAAGGATGAAACGAGGTTTGTTGCAACTGGACAAGTCACTGCTCAAGAAGGACCCAAAGAAGTTTGAGGAGCTCGACAACCTGACCAAGGAGGACGAAGCCGCCATTCACCAACGTGTCTTGGAACGTGAGGAGGAAAAGTACAGACGCAAGTTCGCCCGCGAGAACGATAAATTGAAGTTCGAGGAGGAGGAACTACTGGAAGCTAAGGTGTTGAACGAGTGGCTGCAAAAAGTCGAACTCCTCAAGGAGGAGTTTGCAGAGGAGCTCAAGACCGGAAAGGTTGTCCTGAAGCCAGCCCACAACACTGTCGAGAAAATCGACAAGCAGATCGAGCGCCTGACCGCCCGTATTTCGACGAGTTCTATCCAGCTTAAGGACAGGGAGGAGAACTCCGAGGTCTCGCTAGGTACATCCAAAACCAACTACATCGACCCAAGACTCTCAGCCGTGTTTTGCAAGAAATACGACGTCCCAATTGAGAAGATCTTCACCAAATCACTTCGTGAGAAGTTCGCCTGGGCCATCGAGTCTGCCGACGAGGACTGGCGCTTCTAACCCCCATATATATACATACACCCACACCCACACGCACATCCATAATATCAACCATTAAGTAACAAACAGGCAGATCTGTTTCCTGAAGAAATCTGGACTGATCCCTGCCAATTTCGGTATTATCATCCAACTCCGATCTCGGATCGCCGCTGATTGGCCGGCCGAATGCCGATATCGGCGGGGCGCGGCTCGGCCTAAAAAATCGCCACCGAGGAGCCTTTTCTGTATAAAAGGCGGGGCGACCAGCACGTTTTCGAGATTTGCCACCCACTAATGGCCAGTATCCACAACACCGATACACGCTAAAACAACGCTACAGTTTATCGTTAAATCGTACAGTTACTCACCTAGTTCTCTGTGCACTTAAACAAGGTAAACCCGAAACCCACACACAGCTTAATCCCCTCCCTCCTCCCGCAAAGTTTCAAGATAAAATGGCCCGTTCTAGAGGTGGTTCCAGACCTGCTGCGAGACGTCCTGCTGCGAGACCAAGTCCTTCCACTACGCAGAGACGTTCTGCTTCCACGATGGCTGCTCCAGCGTCCTTCGGCGGTGCTCCTGCGAGAGCTGCGCCTGCTGCTGCTCCTGCTGCTGCCCCAGCTGCCGCTGCCGGCCAAGCTCAACCTAGACAGCCTGGTATGTTTGCACAGATGGCTACTACTGCTGCTGGTGTAGCTGTTGGTAGTGCTGTCGGCCATACCATTGGTGCTGGTCTGACCGGTATGTTCTCTGGCTCTGGTTCCGACAACGCCGATGTTGCCGCTCCGTATGACCAGACACAGATGCAGGCTCAACCGGCGCAGATGTCCCAAGAGCAGGCTAAGATGTGCGACATGGATGCTCGTAACTTCACCCGTTGTCTCGACGAGAACAATGGTAACTTCAACGCTTGCGAGTACTACCTGCAGCAGTTGAAGGCATGCCAGGAGGCCGCTCGCCAGTATTAATAGGTGGACGGATTCGAAAACCCCATTAATGGAATACTACAACAGTTAAACCTTTGAAATAACTAATATTCACCTCCATATAAATAAAATTAAATACGTATAATTATAAACAGAAGAATTCACCAGAACGAGCGGCAAGGAAAAGCTGCAGGGGTACATCACAATTCACCAGAACGAGCGGCAAGGAAAAGCTGCAGGGGTACATCACAATTTACACGTTGACTAATAGCCACGGCAAACTGTATCACTCCCCATTCTATATCGTCTCTTTTATGCCAATGTTGGCCCTTTTGGAAGCAATTATAGTGCGTTTGTCGATGACACTTTTGCCTTTCGTTCGCAAAAATAGGGCCAATTTACCTCCAAAAACAGGGCCAATTTACCTCCAAAAAACTCACAAATTTCCTCAAAACAACGTAACCACTCCCACACCTTTAACCATATTAAATAAACCCTTCTTTTATTACTGTTATTACCCCAGATTGACCTTTAAATGATATCCAATTTATAGCACACATCGTACAGAATGATCTGACGCGGCAACAAACGGCAAACACAAGAAACCGGTCAAAGATAAAATACAGCTGAACTTTGAAAGAGGGTTCGGTGTTAAAATTTGTACAACTTATATAAACCCAAGAAGCTCGGAGGGTTACGACGAGTCTGTAACATTAGCATTTTAGCATTTGGTGGTAACGTCAACCGCAACCTAGTGATATCATTGTCCCCTAGCTACGTGTACATATATCTCGATACAACAGGGAAACCAGGACAGGAGACACTCGACAACGCAGGATGCCAGGTACACCAGGAAAGAGCGAGACACCACAGGAGGGCCAGAATGGGGTGAAACGTGAATTTGAAAGTAATGAGAGTAATGAACCAGTCAAAAAGATGAAACTTACAGAGGAAGGGGCCACAGCGGCCGAAAGTACGGGTGCAGGCCCAATTGCAAGCGGTGGAGGAGGTCTTGCACTTCCAAAGTCGGATACGAAGAAGAAATCAAAAAGCAGCAATGGCTCTACGGCAAGCAAGAAGAAGGAGAAGGAAGGGAATAGTTCAAACAACATGCAAAGGCAGAAAATGGATCCCAATAAGATGCAGGACGTGCTGTTTTCTGCGGGTGTAGATATCAGGGAGGAAGAAGCATTGCTGCACTCTTCGATACATGCCTCTAAGGCCAACCAAGCACAAGCACAAAATAGTGCGTCCAAACTACCGAAACACCCACCTTTTCTTCATCCAGACCAAGTTGCTATGATGATGAAGCGTGTTATCAAGGAGCAAAACTTTAGAGACGCCAAGGAAATTGTCAAGAACAATGACGTACTGAATATGATGTCGGTGGCATGTGAAACTTATATGCGTGACATAGTTACCAACGCCCTAGTGATATCGAGACACCGTCGCAAGGCAGTCAAGATAAATTCGGGGAGAAGAAGCGAAGTAGCTGTAGCGCTGAGAGCTATTGCATTGCAACAGAAGAAGGATGAAGAGAAACGTGTAAAGAAGAGAATTGCACTGGGTCTAGAGAAGGAGGATTTCCAGAATAAAATAGATTCAGAGGAGACTTTACATCGCGCCTCGAATGTTACGGCGGGTCTGAGAGCCGGAAGTAAAAAACAGTATGGTTGGTTGACAAGTTCGGTAGCCAAACCAACTAACACCGGTGTCAAGTCGACAGGACGCGTTGCATCTGACATTGCTGCCAGAGGTGACAGTGGACTGAAATACAGAGAAGCTAGGGAGGAACCAGGTATCGTGATGAGAGATCTGCTCAATGTCCTAGAAAACCGTCGTCTCGGTGTACATAATGTCATATCGAAGGGTTACGCTAGAATAAGAGACTGAGGTGGTATATGACCTATTTGTCATCAGGACAAGAAATATAACAACATGTAAGTTCAAAATACAGCATCAATAAATAAAGAAATAAAAAAAAAGTACAAAATAATATTAAAAGAAGTATCAATTAGTCCAGCTAACTTTAGGTACCCACATCGTTGATGTGCACCGATGAACCACAGATTTACTCAACAGTGTATACATGTATTATCCTATATGTATTCATTAGATATAAAAAGAGACAGATAACTCTGAAATTAAAGACAGGGGAAAGGTCACCGCATCTATGCTATTCCATCAACTTACAAGAAGTTCATGACGAAAGCGAAAATGGAGAATAGACCAATGTTCTGGGCATTCAGCATCTCAGCGCCGTTCTTAGTCTTGGAAGACTTTGTCTTTGTGGTGTGGGTGCTGCTAGAAGAAGCAGAACCAGAAGAGGAACCAGAAGCAGTGGTAGTGGCGGAACCGCTGGCAGAGGTAGCATCACCAGCAGAGGCAGCCAGAACAGCAGTAGTGCTGGCTCTAGCATCACTAGCGTTCACAGCAGCATTGGCAATGGTACCATTCCAACAGTAATTAGTGAAACACTGGTCACACTCAGATGGCAGGGTAGCGTTCAAAGATTGCTGCTGACGTCTTAGGATGGCGCAACCAACACAACCTAGGAAGTCACTGTCATCAGTTAGGTTACCTCTTGTAGCAGACTCGAAACCGTTCTGAATAACACCAATTCTCTCCTTGGTGGAGTAGGAAAGCTTGAAGGTGCTCTGGTTACCATTGTATGAGTGTAGGGAGTTTGGAATGTAGACGATTAAAGGTGGAATGTACTCAAGGTCAGTCATGTTTCTGGCATCACAACCGAAGAAAGTTGGCTTGGTGTTCAGACCTAGGTTGATAAAAGTGTTCTGATCTGGAACGTGTGGGAAAGCCATACCGTTACCTTGCATACCGAACTGTCTCTGGTAGGTAGAGACAAGAGAAGTACCATCTGGCCACGAGCTGTTTGTGTCGGCCGAGTTGTCCAGAGCAAAAACGACGTCTAGACCTCTCTGCTTCTGGATTAATGGGACCAGAGGAATGTTCTCTAGATCCTCACCACCATCGACCAGATACAAGTACTCTGATTCAACAATGGACTGAGAGTAGTTGCTGGCAATAGTAGTAGCATCTCTGAATGGGTTTGGAGCGTAAATAGCAATATCATTAGAGTCCTCAGCCAGGTCATCTAGGTAATGCTTGGCCAGAGATTGGATGAAGCTTGGAAGACCTGTAGAGTTCAGCTGTAGCAAAAACTGATTGAACAAAGTCGACGAAGTACCCATGATAAAACCGGTGTTGTCGAAACCAGCAATACACTTACCCTTGTTAATTGGCGCACCATTCGAGACGTTAGTACCTAGATACTTAACATCAGTGAAACTGTTTAGAGTTGGATCCCAGGAACCCATCTCAAATGGGTTGAACTCGAAGACGGTAGCATTCAAGTTGATGACAGTAGTACCTGGGTATCTACCGTCGGCAACACTGATTGGGAATGGCATCTCACCGTTCTTGAAGACGTCCGCGTCTCTCAGAGTAGACCAAGTGTAACCAACACCACCTCTGTACAAAGATGGGAAGAAGTTGTAGGCCAGAGCACGACCCCAGACATCAGCTAGAGAGATGTTGAAACCAGCATCCTGCTTAGCCTGCACGGCATCAGAAATATGGTCCCATCTAGAGCCTGTCTTGAAGATGTTAACACCACCTGGAGTAACGATAGAGTGGTCCAAGTCCCAGATTTCATTATCGGAACTATTGTATGCCATGTCTAGAATATCCTGAACAGAAGTCCAGTTGTTCCAGGCTAGGGTACCAGTCAACCAGTTACCACCAGAAAGACCAGCTAGGTAGGTAGCACCCTGCAGGAGACCACCCAGACCGTGGTCGTTCGCACCAACAGTTCTGTTATCCATGGCAGCAATCATACCGGCACCACTCAACATGGCACGGTAACCACCACCAGAGGCAGCAATACCAATCTTTGGAATGGTAGAAGAGTTGGCGAAGACAGTCTCGACGAACATGTTGGAAGAAAAGTTCTTCATAGCACGCTGAATGAAAGACTGTAGCGCCTCACCAGCGATTGGGTCTCTCTTTTGCAACCAAGAGGTCTCGTTATCAGACAAAGTCTTGGACGCCTCTCTGATAAGCTTGATATCGTCCTCACAGGTAACATTAGCTGGAACATAACTGTTTGTTGGAGACCAAGCGTCGGCACCGGCAGCTAGCACAGCTGCCACTACTAAATGATTAAGTTGAACCATTTTCTTGAACCAATTTTAACAGTGTATACTTGTTGGTAGGAATACCCTGCTTTTTGTGTTTTGTTTCAATTATGATAGTAATAATAAACCATTCCAAATAACGAAACCCTAAACCAAATTAAAACGTTATGCAATGTCAGTGACCGGTCCTGTTGACATCCCTTATATAATTCCAGGGATGTCCATGTCCATTCTCTTCCAACCCGTTTTTGCGCGAATAATGCCCAGAGAATGCCCTGTACGAACACCCTCCGTGAGATCCCGAGGAGCTCTCGGTAACTGTTTGGCACTAAGAAGGCGGCGCAGCATCTATTGTTTCGTCGTTGCGGGCAGCGGAAGCACTTTAGACCAGAAGCAGGACGCGAAAACCCGTATACGTACTACGTAGGTTTGGTAGTGCGTGTCCGGGTGTGAGCTCGGCTAGGGTGTGGTGCATGACCGCTGCGCCGAGTTTTCGACGGTTTTCTCGGTATGCCAATATAACGATCAATAGCGCAATGAGTCGTGTATGCATAGAGAGGGGCTTCTTGCCTGCCCTATTAATATCCTATTATGGGCATAAATTCCACGGAGTTGACTGGAATGCAGTCCGATCCCGGATACAATGATCGACGTTCTCGGAAGTTAGTAGTAGGACCAGGAGGTACGTATATCGGTAGTTGGGATAACGTATATTGTCAGCAGGCATAACGAGTATAGGTATTTGGGAATAATGCATGCTCGAGAATTGGAATAATGCATGCTTGAGAATTGGAATAATGCATGCTCGAGAATTGGAATAATGCATGTTAAATTTGGTAACATTTTATCTTGGCAGCTGATATCACACAACTATTAGTGCACATGTTTCCCGTGTATTTGAACATTCAAATTTAGGGATATATTGTGCAAAATACTGGTTCTTCGCTCACGAGTAGTCTTGACATAAAGACGCAAAGGAAGTACCACTGGAAACTTTTCTTGAAAGGGACATACGCGTAAGCTGCTTGTTCTTACTTGGCAAATTCTCTGTGCTTCAACAAATCTAGAGATTTCACAGGGGTGTGATTTAATGGCCAAGTAACTTCCACAATTCAATTGCAAGTTTGCAATTGAGAAAAATAGAGACACCATCAGGGTAGCACGTACAAATCATTGCCAAAAGTCACAGACACCATTTTATTCTCTCTATTTAAACCATTGGGAATAAACGAAAAGTGTGAAATAATTTTGTTTCTTGTATTTTTTGCCACCCAAGTTATATATATATAAGTTATTAGGCGCCCAGTTTATATCTCCGGGTAAAATAATCCTTCATAAAAAAATACATATATTGCTACACGTTCGTCAATATATACAGTCCATTTCGATGTGGAATATGACTCACACCTTCTGGTTTAGTAAACGATCCTCAAGCAGGCGAAGTTGTCTCCTGATGTACTTTTCCGGGTATTCGAAGGAGGTAGTATCGTCGACAGTTCTCGCAGAGCTTTCTCGCATACACTTTTCTGCATTCTTTATCTCACTAGTCACTTCAGTCCGTCTCATATTATCAACACGCAGTGTGTCTTC
>JAKTPZ010000124.1:0-19339 GCA_030579215.1 Maudiozyma pseudohumilis
ACTGTATAATGAAGAGAGGGCCATCGATGCGGTAGGAGACCCTGGGAGAAGACAGCATTGAGGGTTGTGTTTTCTGTTTGTGTTTGGAGTATTCAGTACATGCATTTGCAAGAGAATGAGTAGTTGCACTGTTATTATCTCAACACCTCATATATATATATATTTTTGGTGCATTACTTCTTTTTGGATGGTGCATCTCTCCAACCCTGTATGTTGGGGTATTTCACCTCGGCTTTAAGGAACTCCGATTCGTTCTTCCGCGGACCCCAACAAAAGGTGAAAATATGGTCATGTGAGCAATTTATTTTTGTCCAAGAGCATCTAGCAGGCTCAAAATATTTAGCCGCTGAAGCGTAAGCCTGCAGGATTGAATTGATTATAACTTTTAACACCTCTAATTTTTTTTTATCACTATTGTAATTTTGTTTACCTAAAGAGGTTGATTAGCATCCTAATCATTAATTCCCATCAGCAAGAAATTGAGACATTAGGCAATAATGAAAATTAGAAATTAGGAAATGCATCTATACAACACCAAAATCATCTAGGTGAGACCCACTGTACCATTAACATGATATCTTAGACTCAAAGATATATCTCCCCCCTGCACTAGGTCTCTTTTCAATATTCTAGGTAGTAAAAATTCCGGCGGCTAATTTTGGGAAGCGTTATCTTTTCAGATAATCGCCGCACTAGACCTAAATGTGGTTCAAACAAAATATATACATGGTTCCTAGACGAATCATCAGTTGTTCGTACCTTTATGGCAGTTGTCTGGTTGTTCTAATCAACTAGTACCTTGTATCTCCATAATTATCATGTTACACGAGGTGGCTCAATCGGCCCTTAGAGGAAAGGGGCTCTAGGCGTCTCGTTTCTTCTTTTTTTGCCAATTCTCAAGATAATATCAAATCGGAGACATACATGGTAAAAATAGGGCAGGTGCCAATGATAAAGGACAGTTTTATAAAATAGGCAAAGAGCATCATCACAGCAGTCTAACGGGTTGAACACTTCCGAACACCCTATATTTATTCCCAGTTGCAACATATTTCTCAATTGACACACAACAATGGGACTGCTGAATACTCAGGACAAAGAAATTATCAAGCGGGCTCTACCAAAGGGCTCGAACAAGATCCTGGATGTTGCAGTGGCCAGACTATACATAGCATATCCAGACAAGGATAAGTGGAAGTACACAGGCCTCTCAGGAGCCCTAGTTCTGGTCGACGACCTTGTCGGCAACACCTTTTTCCTAAAACTTGTTGATATTTACGGCCACCGGGGCATCATCTGGGACCAGGAGCTTTATGTCGGGTTCGAGTACTTCCAGGACCGTACATTCTTCCATACATTCGAACTAGAGGAGTGCTATGCAGGCCTTCTCTTTGTGGATATCAGTGAGGCACAACACTTCCTGAAGAGGGTCCAGAAGCGTGAAAAGTACGGCTCTAGGAAGACCCTGATGAACAAGAACGCTATAGCCATGAAAAAGAAGGTGAATCAGGAAAATGCAAAGAATACGACCTACGGACCTAGAGGTGAGGCTATAATGGGAGACCAGCGCAGAAGATACAACTACAGTAATGCGGAGCATATTCCCGAAACAAGAAAGAAGGCACCACCACCACCACCACCACCTTCTGCAGCTCAAGGAGGCGATGCCGACGATGATTATGGCCAGGAAAGTGAAGACAACTACAACTACGGAGATGATGACGATGACAATGATTACAACGAGGCTGCCTCGACCATTCCTTCAGAACACGATGCATCTCCGGATGCCCCAGCTGCGCCCGCGCCCTCAGCACCTGCCGAACCAACAGTAAAACATAAGGTTCCTCCAATGCCAGCACAATTTGCACACCCTGTTGGCCAAACGCCACCTTTACCTGGGCAGGCACCTGCTCCAGGAGCGCCACCGGCACAGTCCAACAACCCATTCCCTATCCCCGTGCCACAACCTACCAGCCCTCAATCGAATAATCCATTCCCTATTCCACCAATGGCACAGCAGAACCAGTTCCCACCATTCCCAAATGGAGCACAGGGAAGACCTGTACCACAGGCCCCGAATGCCAACCAGAGGCCTCTGCCATTGCCGCCAAGACAAGTACCACAAGCACCTGGGTTTGGTATGCAACCTCCACAACAACAGCAAATGCCAGGGTTCGGTGCCCCAGGATTACCACAGCAACCAAGACCTGGTTTCGGAGCCCAACAATTACCTCCTAGGGCAGGTGGAAATGCCCCAGCTCCGCCTCCTCCAAGGAGAGGCCCTGCCCCACCTCCACCTCCACACAGACATACAGGAGGTGCGGGTGCTCCACCAATGGGTGCAATGAACACTGGAAGACCTCCAATTCAACCACCAGCACCAAGGAGGGGACCAGCCCCACCTCCACCACCAAGAGGTGCGGCCAGACCACACATGCAATCACCACCACCTGCACAATCACCAGGGATGGTTCCTCCAAACACATTCAACTACGGGATGTCCCCTCAACCAACGGCAACGAATATGCCTCCAGCTACAACATTCAATACAGGCGCGGATGCGGCACAGTCACCAGCGCCATACGGCATGTCGATACCTGTACCACCACAGGCGCCTGCATTCCCACAGGCAGCTCCACAAGCAGCTCCAGCTCCTGCATTCCCACAAGCACCTCCAGCTCCAGCATTCCCACAGGCCCCACCGGCTCCTGCATTCCCTCAAGCAGTTCCACAAGCGCCTCCAGCTCCTGCATTCCCACAGGCCCCGCCGGCCCCTGAATTCCCTCAAGCAGTTCCACAAGCTCCCCCAGCTCCCCCAATGCCTGCAGGCGGTGCAGCAGCTGCCCCTCCTCCTCCTCCTGCGTTCTTGACAGGACCACAGGCGGGTACACCGGCGGCTCCTCCACCACCACCAATGGGCATGGCTGCACCAGCAGCCGCAGCGGCCCCTGCTCCAAGCACGGGAGATGCTGGAAGAGACGCATTGCTTGCATCCATTAGAGGTGCGGGTGGTATTGGCGGTCTGAAGAAAGTGGACAAGTCTCAACTGGATAAACCATCTGTACTATTACAAGAAGCCCGCGGAGAGCCTGTTTCCGCCCCTGCTGGCTCAGCTCCAGGTGGTGCCCCTGGCGGCGGTCCTGGTGGATCACTGGCCGATGCCCTTGCTGCTGCATTAAGCAAAAGAAAGAACAAGGTTGGTGCCGGTGATGATGAAGAGAATGCTGACGATTGGTAGAAACGCGGCATAAGCGACTTCGCCAATATGTACCACACACACAAATATATAATGTAATTATTCAATGCACCACTAAAAGACCCATCACACATCCATGACAGCCTCAATTGTTTAAAAAACACAATATTAATATAGTATTATTGTAAATTTTTATATAAGTTCTTAATTAAGTCTCATAATATGGAGATACAGGAAGATGCGGGTGTCTTTGATATTTATTACAATTTCATAAGAGCAGACACACTTACTGGGAAGATGGACCTGGGTTCATTCTTCTCTTACCGTTGACTAGGGTGACGTTAACGAATCTTCTGGTGTACAGAAGTCTCTTGTAGGCTCTACCCTTGACCTTCTTTGGCTTCTCAGTCTTGTCGACCTTTGGAGTCTGGGACTTAACCTTACCAGCACGAGCTAGGGAACCGTGAACTTTAGCCTATATTGAATTAAATGAGCATGAGGAATTTAGAAAATAAATAACCATGGACATAATGATTTGTTAGTAAATTGTACTATAATAATCTGATATGATTAGCAGTGATATAGGGATCTGGAAATGTGTCGGGTGTTCCCCCAAATAAAACAGCGATGCGCTAGGGCACGCTATCCCATGCATAACGATGGAAACTATTGCCATATGTTAACTTTAATATGTTACTGTATCCACTCCTTAGCTGTTGCTCCACCAATAACCTCGCATCTCACGCGTTATACACTCCTGTCCACAATCAATCTGCATCATCAACGAGCACTCCACTTTGTGCTACATACCATTTTTCCTTTACTTGATGTTTATATTGTATTACACTAAGAGGGTCAAAATGCAATTCTTGAACAAATCACACTTTAGTAGTATAACCCACTAATACCTTTTGCGATATACGTCTACTAGCGTATTACTCCCTGTAGCCTGTAGAAGCTAGACTGGGCACCTCTGCCAGCCCAAGGCCTGTCCACAGATGATTACTGCAGCAACATCCCAAGTGCACTGAGGTCTCTCATCCTGGCTGTCACGAATATGGGGCACCCAGCAATGTGCGGGCTGGGTGAAGCTGAACCAGAGAAACTCCGCAGGGGACTGACAAAAGGATATTTCCTCAAAATACTCGGGTGAAAAATTAACAAAATGTGGGCAGTAATTTCAAATATTCAAAGGTGCACGGATTTTTAATGAGGGTGCACGGGTGGAAAATCGTCACAAATATATTATTCTCACCGCACACGAAAAAATGGCAAAGGTCACGCGAATTGTGCTGTGGCATTAAATGTTGTGCGGTGCTTTCTGTGGAGACTTATTATTGCTCACTAACGCGGCACCTCAGGGAGACGCACCCCCACGCGGCCCCTCTAAGTTTGGCGTGGGGGAAGGGGGCGTGAAGAGGAGATCGAGGAGCAGCAGCCTTTACTTCCTGGGACCTTGTTTGACTCCTCCGGCCGTGTAGAGTAGATTTCCTGTGAGCTGAATGAACTCGGTCAGTCACACGCGGCCGGCGGCCAACTGAGGGGTGTGGCATCATCACCAACCCTCTATCACGGACACGTTCTCAGTGCACGTCTGGGTGTCATGCGTCTAGCAATGCAGCCTCGCAAGGACACCTGATGCCCCTCTCCTGGTGAGTAATTGCTCTCCGAACAACTCTGTTTGTGGCTTGTATATATATATATATATATATAGATATGTTGGTATAGTGTAATTTTTGATTGTCTGGTTACATTCTCCTGTAAATGTGCAGAAATAGCCACACAACAACAACAATGTCTCCCCTAGATAGAGAAGAACCAAACTACTTCGGTGCTGGCCCAGCCCAGCTCCCAACTTCTGTTCTGCAACAGGCTGCCAAGGATCTGATCAACTACAAGGATCTAGGTCTGGGTGTCGGTGAGATCTCTCACCGTTCCAAGGATGCTACCGAGGTCATCGACAACTCCAAGGCTCATCTGCGCAAGCTGCTGAACGTCCCAGAGACCCACGAGGTCTTTTACATGCAGGGTGGTGGTACCACTGGTTTCTCCTCTCTTGCCACCAACCTGGCTGCTGCTTACGTTGGCCGCACTGGCGAGGCCGCCCCAGGTGGTTACCTAGTGACCGGTTCCTGGTCTCAGAAGGCCGAAGAGGAGGCCAAGCGTCTGAGACTCGACACTGAGGTCATTATGGACTCCCGCAAGGCTGCAGGTGCCAATGGCAAGTATGGTGCTATTCCAGACGAGTCCCAGTGGGCCGACAAGGTCAAGGGCAAGAAGTTCTCTTACGTTTACCTGTGCGAGAACGAGACCGTGCATGGTGTCGAGTGGCCAGCTCTACCAAAATGTCTAGTGGATCGCGATGACATCGAGATTGTCGCCGATCTGTCCAGTGACATCCTGTCGCGCCAGGTCGACATCTCTCAGTACGGTGTGATCATGGCTGGTGCTCAGAAGAACATTGGTCTAGCAGGTCTTACCTTGTACATCATCAAGAAGTCTATCCTCGAGGATATCAAGAAGGGCGAGGCCGATGATGCCAAGCTGGCCGCTCTGGGCATCCCAGTGACGCCAATTGCCTTCAGCTACCCAACTGTCGTGAAGAACAACTCCGCGTACAACACCATCCCTATCTTCACTCTGCACATAATGGATCTCGTATTCCAGAACCTACTGAAACAGGGCGGTGTTGAGCACCAGGAGAAGGTGAACCAACAAAAGGCCAAGACGCTGTATGACGCGTTGGATGCCTTCCCAGAGTTCTACAACCTACCTGTTGACAGAAAGTGCAGATCCCAGATGAACGTTGTGTTCACACTTAAGAAGGAGGGTCTGGATGAGAAGTTCCTGAAGCAGGCTGGCGAGTTGAAGCTGACCGGTCTGAAGGGCCACCGTTCTGTCGGTGGTTTCAGAGCCTCGATCTACAACGCCGTCAGCTTGGAGAGTGTTCAGAAGCTGGCCACCTTTGCCACCGAGTTTGCCAAGGAGCACTCCAAGTAATGTAAGCGTATGTAAACTATGTACTAGCAAGAAAATGATAACATTTATAATGTCAATGCGGTATAATGCACTTGCGAAACGCGACAAGTCTACCAGACAATCGTAGACCAACAAAGTCACAACACAAATGACAACACTACAAACGCGTATAGTGAGATTTGCAACTCCTTAATTACGAGAAAAAAACTGAAGTAAATCCAATTGACACCGTGGAAGCGTGATCCAGTGCCCTCGTACTCAAAAAAGAGTCCCTTGTACAATTTAATCTTGCCCATAAGTCAGATCGTCACAACACGAATGTTGCATCCAGCACATAATGTGCCAGATATAGACCGGACCATCCAGCTCAAGACTACGGCATGGAGGAGCACCGTAGCCGAGCGAGGCACAAGGCAGAGCAAAAACACCGCTGACAAGTGGAGACCCAACGAGGACGAGAGTTTCATCAAAAAAAAAAGACTGTAGTGTACAGGCCAAATACTAAAAAAAAAAAAATTCTAGCCAGTATTGTACGTACCGTCTGCCTGGACATCTGTCCAGAAGAAGAAACAAACTCTCACCCCTTCCGTTGAATACACCCACCCAATCAACCGTGTTCTGTTGTGTTTATACTATTATCGCTAAAGCAAAGTAATAAGTTCAACTCCTCAAAGACGACATCGATGAGCTCTCTTTTATAAGTGTTGCCTCTATGAGAAGAGGCGGAAAAAAAAAAAAAAATTATCGAGTGTGGCCATGCCGGCTCCCGCAAACGAAAAGATGGTAAAAAGTCACGTGCAGACGATAACCAAAACTGTTAGGGCCTGTCTGCCTGGATGAGCACACCCACACCACTTAAGCACGAAAAGGTTAGAGAGTAATCTGAATATTTATATCGGTATATACGTAATGATGAATTGGCGAGCCCGGCACAGGCACAGGAGCGAGAGATGGAAGCGTGTATGTGTACCATCACGCCTGCTCTACTCTAGTACCTAATTTCCCCCAGGCCAAAAAAACACACAACAACAACATCTAGTGGTGAGCTTCCTCCGGCTCGTCCTCAATGACCAGCCAGTCCTCGTCCTGCTCTGGGTCCTGCTTGACCGCGGCGGCGTCGGCAGCTGTGTCGAGCGTTGTCTCCACACCCTCGTTGATGTAGGCAGTCAAGTTCTCCTTCTGGGCAGCCTCTAGGGTTGGGGCCTTTGGTGCAGCGGGGGCAGAAAACGCAATAACGTTTTCGGCAATGGACTCAGGCGACTGTAGTGTAGCCATGTCAATCTTTGCACCCTTCAGCTCCTTGAGATACAGGTCCTGGATCATGTTGTGACGAGCTGCCGAAACAGAAAGCGCTCTGCGGGAGACGGCGTAACAGCTAGCCCTGGACAGCAGAGCGGCGGATGATCTTCTGACAGCAAACATTTGTGCAGATATATATATGTGTGTGTAGGTTTGTTGAATTTTTCTTGACAAGGGCCAATAAACACCCCCCCCCCACACGCATAACTAGCTACTGTTGTATATATATAAACGCTACTGTGCGATGCACCCAGGTCTTGCTAGCAGGGCCTCTCGGCCCCCCTTGCCATTGGACTAGAGAAAGGCAGCTTCTCTCTGCACTGTGAAGAGACGCGAGGCGCCATGCGCTGTGCGTGTTTTTCTGTGCGGGCGGGCACGCCCTTGGAATGCGCCGTTGTGATTGGCTGGCGGCGCGAGGTGAAAATGTCTAGGGCTGGGCCGGAAACCCTCACCAAGCCCTGGTGGCGGACAGCGACAAATGTGGTCTTCCTAAATTAGGGCTTGTGGTAGAACGGGAGCTTGCACCGACCGCACACCGGGAACGCTCCTCTCAAAGAAATGCCGCGCGGGTGCATCCAGCTCTTGAGCAAACACGAAGAACATGCCGCACGACTCCTCCCCCTCCCCCAGACAGGAGTACGTAAGGGAAGGAGGGAAAGGAAGGGAAGGGGGGGGGGTCCGCCCCCTTCGCTACTACTCAGAGAACAATACGCTACTACGGATACAACTGCGAGGGGGTGGATCTGCACGCCTGCATGTCTGCGGTACATTGAAACGCTGATAAGAGCCGGGAGTGTCGGCGAGTGGCCTGGTACAGGTCGTGGAGTGTGAGATGTAACGCATAATTAGTGAATTTAAGGTAAGGCGATGTGCGATGGGGGCCATATCCGGGCGGCCAGCTGTGCTCGTTTAGCGTGTCGAGAGGGTGTCACTCATAAGTACCGAATCGGGTAATTGTCGGTCGGACGCATTGGTGCATACATACACACTTATTGTTTCAGGTGGTGTACCCATATACATACATATATATATATAAGATGAGGGGTGGTTTTGTTCTTTTGTAGTCTTGTGAGCGCACGGGACGCTCTCGCTTACACACAAGAGTCGTCATCGCTAAACATCGCACACACTACACCCTACTTATATTAATTATTAATCATTCACACACACACAATGAAGTGCTCACACATGTCTGAAGAAGGAAATGCCCACTCCAACTTGAGGAACACTATTGCGTCGCTCTTTGGCGGCAGCAACGACTATGATTACACGGCCACGCCGGACTCAAACGCCCTGGCGCAAACTACAAGACTCGACTTTGAGTTCGAGAACTTCCTCGTGAGCGGAGTTGTCTGCTTCATTGCCGTACTGCTGGCGGTGCTAGTAGTAGCGCTGGCCGTTCTAGTATTCGTGAACACAGGCGGCAGAAACAGTTCTGAACCAGCCGCAGACTACGATCTAGAGAAGCAAGAAAGACACCTCGCAACGATACAGGAGGAGAGTGAGAGTGACACAGAGAGCGAAGACCCAGATCGTTCAAAGTAGAGCCCACTCCACATCTCTATTGAAACTTTTAACCTTTCTCTCCAGATGAAACACCGGTCCTATTAGTAAGAAAAATTACTAAAACAGTGCTGCTGCATTATTAAAACAGTGCTGCTGCATTACTAAAACAGTGTAAGAAAAAATAATATCATACCCTAATTACCCGTCCCGCGCACCCTTAGCAATATATCCTACTAAACTCTTTCTGCCGAGGTAGTACGGCCTCAGGGGACACCCACACCCCCATCTCATTAGCACCGCTTTTGCCGTACTCTCACAACGATATTTCTTCGTGCAGAACCGGTCCGTTCCCACATCTGCATACCACCATCCTTTTAAAATTTTATGGTTCTTTCTGGTGATGTCCCTACAATTACACACCAGCTGCCCCTTCCTCTGCACCACGAGGCTGGGTGCCAGGCTCGCATTCCCCCACACTTTTTAATTATTAATTATCTAATAAGTATAACAATACCCTCTATACAATAATGAATGTCAATGATAACAATTGGACGAATGTAGTCTTGCAAACACAATAGCACCCGCAAGCGCAAACAAATCGGCACCCGCAAGCGCAACCACATCGTCACCCACCATTGCAAACACATCGGCACCCTCGCAGCTCGTGCATCCGCTAACGACACTCCCCCGTCGGCTGCAAGAGGAGCCGTAGGCCGGTACAACCGCCCGCTAGGGTTTGGACAGGCCCAGGGGGGGCGTGTTAGGGCTGCCACAACTTTTGTGCGTGCACCGTTAGGGCTTCCACGGGCGAAAAAGTAGGGCCATATCCATCGTTTCGCACGAGGAGGAAATGTGGCCCACACGCGTCTCGGCCGGTTCGGTGTTCGCTGTTTGCAAGGGGCGGCCCGGCGCGGTGCGGTGCGGGAGGGACAGGGGAGGGACACAGGGCGTGGAGTTTTTGGCTGTTGCTGAGGGGAGCGTCCAGCCTGGCCCATTTTTGGCCTGGACGTTTGCTTGTATTCCGTATATAATATCTGGGTGTTAAAAGTTGTGTTTTGGGTTTGTGATTGTGCTCTTGCTCTTGCCACTTCGTACAAGAGAAGAACCAGAACAGCTTCACACATCACAACACATACGCTTATTACAATGTCCGTTTTGATGCCAAGGCTGTACACCAGCCTGTTCAAGCACAGCAGTGGCGCTGTCCAGCGTGCTGCTGTGGCTGCACACCTGCCCAGCCTCACTGCCAAGAGTTTCCTGTCCACTTCTGCTGTTCGCCGCGCTGCTGCCTTTGACAGATCCAAGCCCCACGTGAACATCGGTACTATTGGTCACGTCGATCACGGTAAGACTACGCTTACCGCTGCTATCACCAAGACCCTGGCCAAGAACGGTGGTGCTAACTTTCTGGACTACAACGCCATCGACAAGGCTCCAGAGGAGAGAGCCCGTGGTATTACTATCTCGACTGCCCACGTTGAGTACGAGACTGCCAAGCGTCACTACTCCCACGTCGACTGTCCAGGTCACGCCGATTACATCAAGAACATGATTACCGGTGCCGCCCAGATGGACGGTGCTATTATTGTCGTTGCTGCCACTGACGGTCAGATGCCTCAGACCAGAGAGCATCTGCTACTGGCCAGACAGGTCGGTGTCCAGAAGGTCGTCGTCTTCGTCAACAAGGTCGACACCATCGACGACCCAGAGATGCTGGAGCTTGTCGAGATGGAGATGCGCGAGCTGCTGTCCCAGTACGGTTTCGACGGTGACAATGCCCCAATCATCATGGGTTCTGCCCTGTGTGCTTTGGAGGGCCGTGAGCCGGAGATCGGTGAGAAGGCCATCATGAAGCTGCTGGACGCTGTCGACGAGTACATCCCAACCCCTGTCAGAGACCTAGCCAAGCCATTCCTAATGCCAGTCGAGGACATCTTCTCTATTTCCGGTAGAGGTACTGTCGTCACCGGTCGTGTCGAGAGAGGTGAGCTGAAGAAGGGTGAGGAGCTCGAGATCGTCGGTTTCAACAAGGTCCCACTAAAGACCACTGTCACCGGTATCGAGATGTTCAAGAAGGAGCTGGACGAGGCCATGGCCGGTGACAACGCCGGTATCTTGCTGAGAGGTATCAGAAGAGACCAGGTCCACAGAGGTATGGTCCTAGCCAAGCCAGGCACCGTCTCCGCCCACACCAAGATTCTGGCTTCTTTCTACATCCTAACCAAGGAGGAGGGTGGCAGACACTCTGGTTTCGGTGAGAACTACAGACCACAGATGTTCATCAGAACTGCTGATGTCACTGCTGTCATGAAGTTCCCAAAGGAGGTCGAGGACCACTCTATGCAGGTCATGCCAGGTGACAACGTCGAGATGGAGTGCGAGCTGATCCACCCAACTCCAGTCGAGGTCGGCCAGCGTTTCAACATCAGAGAGGGTGGTAAGACTGTCGGTACCGGTCTGGTTACCAGAATCATCGAGTAAGTTCAGCGGTGTGTCGCCTCAACTTATTTCCTTTAAATAATAATATTACATACAGCCGCAGTCAGTGGGGGCTGTCCGCTTCTTCCTTGAACAAGGACGAAGTACTTACCCTACCGACTACGGCCCAACAGTTCTGTAAATACTGAATATAACAAACGCTACATGTTTCAAGTTATTCTTTAATGTTTGCCTTTACGTGCCCTTTTTTTTATTTCATTTTTGATCCTGTTTTGGTGCGTCAACCCCTTCACCAAACCACAACAAAAAAATATCCTGTTATACTGCGGCAGCGCGCCGCCACTTTTTTTTTCTTTCCTTTTGCCCTATTGGAACAACCGGTAAATAAACGATCTCGAATCGAGGACATCGTTGGCATACGCACTACTGCAACGGAGCTTCACATAGACCTAGCTATACTAATACATACATCGCAAGGGATAGGTATAATATAACGTTCCTCTACCGAGTCAGTGAACATAGGACATATAGTTACCACAGTGTGTACTCTAGCCCCCCCGGACCCCATAATAATTGATACCCTCAGCTTAGCCATTCAGCAGCTTTGACACACGGGACGGAGAGTTAAAAATAGAAAGTACAATAGAATTGTTTTATACGCTTTGTTTTGCTTTGACTTGTAAAGGCACAGCTTTCAACCAAACGCACTAGATCCATTATTCTTTGAATTAACCACACATAACCTCAACGATGGAAGCGGATGCTAAGCCACTGCCGGACACCCCAGGCGTAATGGGCCAGTCGCCGTCCAACGGCACCAGACCTATATCCGGACAACAAAGTAATAAGAGGATGTCTGGGAAGTCACAGGTCGATGACGATGACGAGGAGTTTGAGTTTTTCCACAAATTCGACAGGGAGAAGATAAAAGGCGTGATCCATCTGATCACTTCCGAACTGAAGGAGCGCGGTGCAGATGTAGAGTATATTATGATCCCATTCAGGCCTGAGCAGAAGAATGAGAAACTCTTGAAGTTCCTCAACCAACTATTTCCAATGGGCAATGGACAGCCCGTCAAGAAAAGTCATCAGCAGAAGATCATCAGTAAGACTGAGGTTTGGACGCTGTTCCAAGGAATAAAATACATCTGGTGCAGACTTCCAAATTCAGAGATTATCGGTTGGAAATCGTACTTGGAGTTCAAGTACAGAGAGGCTGACAAGAAGTACCCGCAAAAAGCATTTCTAGAGATCATGCCTCAATGTCTGGAGTCCTCCAACCATGCATCGATCGTGTACGATTTTTTCGATCTCATTGTAACCTTAGCATCTAACTCAAAAGTAAACAAGATGAGTGCCAGAAAGATCAGTAAGATGTGTGCCGTATGGGCATTTAACAAACCATCCCAGAACGCTTCAACTGAAGGGGCTAGTTATGATTTCGACTCCAACGGAATCCTACCCAGATACAAGAAGGTAAACAATTCGTTCCAGGATGGTCTGGACGAGTGGATCCCAGCATCAGATGCCATGTTCCACCTGCTATTGTCATTTCTAAAGAGTTTTGTTCCAAAGGATCTTGAATCCGCAAAACTACCAAGATCACTCAAGAGTATCTTATTTAACAACGAGTATCCCCCAAAGGACTCCACAGCATTCACATCAGAGACAATTCTAACAATCCCTCTAGTAACTCTGTATACAGACAAATTTTCAAGGAAACCCTGGCAGTTACTGGAAAGATGCAATGACTTGTTGGATTTTTCTGATTACGACGCATTTGAGGCCAGAGAGGACTACGCACTGCTAAAATCCCTCTTTAAGAAGAAGAACAATGTCGAAGGGATCAGTAGGAAGATGTCGCAGGAGTCACGGAGGCTGATGAAGGCGATGTCTACGAAGCACTCCACTTTTCAAGCAGGATGGGCTCCTAGAAAATGTCTGGATAACATAAATCATCTTGAGGAGAACATACAGGTACGGAGGGTTGACATTGACGATTATTTTATTTGGACGTGGCTATCCACACTGTCATACGAAGAAACATCCCAAAAGAAGTTGCTATTTGGGAGGTCTGTAATATTAGAGTTTGAGTTTGATGGTTTCAAGAAATGGGTTTGTTTCCAAGAATGTGACATCACACTGGACTACAATAGTCAGAGTCAGTTGAGAGACAAAACCCTAGAAAAGGAAGCTCGTAGTAGAAGTAATTCGCCTACGAAAAGTAGAAAGGAGAAGTCTCCTACAAAATCGAGAAGGGAACCAACTGAATTACCCAAGATTAGAAGTGAACCACAGACATACGAAAAATTCCAGGTTTCAAATGATAAATCGTCTCGTATACCTTCTGCACAAATGCCACAGCCAGTACCTGGTCAATATCACACTACTATTAGTTTGGACACCCTAAATAAAAACGGGAAGCAACCCAAGTCCTCCTTTGATAAGATTTCTAAGTGGAATCCGCTACATAACCTGAGGAAGAAAAGTAATAGTAGTAGTGGATCATCCGTGACGTCCAGTCAGTATGACGAAAGGGTCCCATCCAATGGAGAGCGTAACAGCAGCAACAGCAGTCATCGTGCGGCAGATTTGCGTAATGGCCCAGACTATGGCACGAAACCATCAAAGAAGTATGAGTTACCTCCAATCGAGTCTGACCGTGATAACTTCCGGATCGATTTACCCGATATAATACCCGATATGATAGATGCTCCATCTTCTGAGTCCAGAAGCTACCCGTCAAGTAGGCAGCAATCAATACCCTCTCAGCCACAGTCTGCCAGAACATCTGGTTCTACAAATGCCCACAGAGACACGTTGCAGTCAAATACGGAGACAATCGAGGAGATCAATGAGATGGTAGAAAACATGATAACTGATGAGATGTCCGAGGAACAACCAACTGAGGTCGGCCTTTCTGACACGTTTAGAAATGTGACCAAATTTGACCAATACAAGCCCTCGGCAATGCGCGAGGTGGACCTTGAGAATTCGTTATCGAGCACTGTTCAATCGTTGAAACTCAATTCACCTCAGGACCCCACCCCAACTCGGGACATGGCCAACCCTACTCTCAGGAACAATGGCTCCAATCTAAGTATCGAGCAGGTTGCAGCTAGACGCCAGAGCCCGGTCCGTTCATCCCCACCAAAATCCCAACCTCAGGATATGCAATACTCTGCAAGAAATCAGGAGACACACGCAGGCCCTGCATACAACTCTCCACCGAAACAACAATACACCCAGCCGCAGCCGCAGCCTCAACCTCAATTCTCTCAGCCACCGCAGCAACAGGATAACAGATGGACGAATCCTCATAGCAACGCACCAAACCAAGGAGACCCATCCCTGGATAACATGCGAAGTGGTCCTAAATCCCAACCTCAGGGTCAGCAGATAAGTGAACAAAACCATAGTCCACCACCCAAACAAGCCAGAGGTCCGCAGAATGGCATGGGAGACCAAGGCAACCCTTACAAGGATACACGTAATGCACCAAGAATGACCAATGCAGCGGGACCACCGCCACCACAGGCCATGGGGATGCCACAGGAGAGGGGTCGTATGAAACAGAAACCTCAAATGGGTGCTCAACCACAACAAATCCCACAAAAGTCGGCAAGAGGTGCGAACCAACCCAACAACATGTATGCCCCACCTCAACCTCAGCCTGGCTACCGTTACAGTGCTAGTCCGAACAGGAACCAGTCTCCTATGAGGCAACCCAGGTCATCGTCGCCGATGCGCAACCCTCAGGGCCCAGGTGCCGGTATGGGCCAGCACATGGGTGCACCATCACCAGGATTCCACGGTAACAACATGCCAATACAGCAAGCTCGGTCTTCGTCTCCTATGAGACAGAACGGTTACGGGTACCCACAGGGTCCGGGACCCGGCCCACAGGGCCAATACCCAATGCAGCAACGCCCACCACAGCAACCTGCCTACAATATGATGCCACCGCAATCCTCTCCCAGCATGCAGTTCAACCAGCAAATGTCGCCACAGCAGCGGACTAACGGTTTCAACCAACCAATGGCTAATAACTACGGATCTCCGCAGTTCGCACAGGGTCCAATGATGCAAGGTCAAGGATATGGCGGCTACGGCAGCGCGCCACCACCCAACACTATCCCCATGCAAACACAACACCAAGGTGCTGCTGCCAAACTACACGGAAACGTAAACAAGCGCCAAGACAGACGCCAGCTCTACGACAACATCCGTAGTGGAAACTTCGGTATATAACGAGGGACCTTTAAAAAAACAATTCCCACCACCTCTGCCACACACATATATATACGTATATAAACAGGACTACTCCAAGGTGTGGTCCGAAATACAGACACTCATCGCTCTTTTGCTATTAAATTTATGATATGATGCTGTTGCAAATTTGGTATATATATGTCGCTTGCTCGTTTGTCTCTAGGCGCTATACGAGCGCGGGAACTTTTATCGCTTTTAGTTGGCGCAGAGACCGATGGCGGGGCTCTTACGTAGGGTGTTAGGGCGCAGGATCCAGAGTGCAGGACCCCGGCAAGCAACTAGGGACACCCATTTTTGTCAGATACGGTGGCGTTTTGTCCATTTATAAGAGACACACTCGAACTGGTTGTTGAGACTGTGATGTCTTGCCTTTTTGGGAAGTAAGAAAGAGAAGGATACAATCTTTTTTTTTGCAATGACCGTTACTGATGCAAGAAGCAGTGGCAACCCCGGGGTTATTCCCTCGGACTCCATGGCGAACCTCACGAAACCCGCCCTCTACTCCCTTTATGACGAGGACATTGCCGATCCTGGCGAGTCCAGCTCGATATACAAGACTCTAAGCAGGGGCTCCCCTGCCGGCAAGCAAGCACAACTGCCGCCACCGGTCCCTAGATCTATTGGCGAGAAGCTATACACTCTAGTGAAAAGTCTCGTGATCCTCTCTGTTTCCGGTATCCTTTACCTCGAGGTATCGAAGAACCTCCACGACAACCACCAGCTGCATGCCAACTTCACATCGAAACCCGTCGTTGTCATAGCCAACCTCTTTGACTGGGCCCTGCAAGGGGCAGTCCCTCCCATCCTCCAGCAAGACTGGGTCCTCTACGCCATTGAAGGTGTGCTGTTCGGTTCTGTCGTCCCGCTGCTGGACCTTATCTTCCTGCAGAAGGACAAAGCCCAGGCGCGCAACGGCGACTCTTCTCTCTTTGGTATCCTGCGCATTGCCAACGCGATGCTGGGTGTCACTTACGGTATCCGCAAACTGCAGTGGTCCTCGTCCCTGCAGGCCGCTAGTGTGTGGGGTCTGCTGAACGTAGTGCTGTGGCTATTCTTTGACGGCACGCCCTCCTTGCTGTTCGAGTCGCTTCTGGCGAGTGTCGGGATCACGCTGGGGTGCGTGTACGAGTTTGAAAAGAGCACGTTTGACCTCGCGCAGTTCCTGTACTTTGAGGACTTTTACTTTCTGGGATTCTTGATATTTGGCAAGCTGGGGCGTTTCCTCTTCTTCTAGGGGGTATATCTTTTTGTGCAGTATTAATAGACTAGTGCAATGGCGAGGCACCGTTAAACCAGTGCAATGGCGAGGCACCGTTAAACCAGTGCAATGGCGAGGCATCGTTAAACTAGTGCAATGGACAAAGCATCGTTAAACCAGTGCAATGGACAAAGCACCGTTATTACCCTGGGAAGCCAATAAATACCAAGATATAAGCAAGTATACACCAGACGTCCTGCCATGTATATAGCGTATGTATAAAATATTAAATTGCTGATACCACGGGGCCAATGGATAATGCGACGTGGTCAACTGGGAAACGCATGGAAGTGTTTCGAAATTACCTACAAGATAAATGTGCATTATTGTGGGGTAGAAGAGTAAAAAGGCATTCACGATGCACGCATGAGGAGAGCATAATTACTGCCGGAAATTATCCACCAGATACCTTATGCATTATGGTAATGCAAGAAAGATAATAGAGTAAAAAGGCATTCACGATGCACGCATGAGGAGAGCATAATTACTGCCGGAAATTATCCACCAGATAAATTATGCATTATGGTAATGTAAGAAAGATAATAGAGTAGAAAGGTATTCACGACGCACGCATGAGGAGAGCATAATTACTGCCGGAAATTATCTACCAGATAAATTATGCATTATGGTAATGTAAGAAAGATAATAGAGTAAAAAGGCATTCACGATGCACGCATGAGGAGAGCATAATTACTGCCGGAAATTATCCACCAGATAAATTATGCATTATGGTAATGTAAGAAAGATAATAGAGTAGAAAGACATCCACGATGCACGCATGAGGAGAGCATAATTACAGCTTTCAATAAGAAAACATACGAGACACTTGCGCATATATAAGTTAACTATACACTTGTGCGTGGATATAAGAGGACACCCAATTCTATGTGTAAAGCACCACTACTAACGTATGCAAATCAAACACCCTTCAAATCTCTTGGCCAAACGCGAATCAACAACACATTCCAAGCCGATGCACACCCATGCGCGAGACAATAGCCGCCCAGCACTTCCCCAATGCGAATCTCCCGACGCTACCTCGCGAACCACGCGCAAACATCGCCACCACGCCACCGCACGGCCCCCAACACCGCCACCGCCACCGCGCCCAGAGCCGCGACCGCCGGCAGCAACTCCGCCGGCACGACGCCCAGCCACAGCGGACTCACGGAGCAGTTGATGAACGGGCCGGGCAACGGGCCGGGCGACGGGCCGGACAACGCACTGCCCGCGACGTCAACATCGAACTGCACCAGGGCCTCTGTATCGCTGTGCTGCTCGACGACGAGCGACTCGGCGACGACGCGCAGCGGCACCGCGGCGGTCCAGCACACCTTGAGCCCGTAGCGATGCCTTGCGGGGCCGTGCACCACGCGCAGCAGCACACTGCGATGGCCATGGGGCCCGGGCCGCGAGTGCTGCAGCACGTCGACCTTGACGGGGCTGGCTGAGGTGTCGATGAGGGGAGGAGGGAGGGAAGGCAGTTCGAGGGAGGGCAGTTCGAGGGAGCGTGGCACTGGCCCTGGCGTCCCGGGGACCGCGGCTCCTAGGACCACCTGGAACGTCTCGGCATTAGCGCGAACGCAGACCAGCACAGCAAAGAACGTGCATATGTGAAGAATAAACGAGCGCATACCAGAATATTGCGTTGTTGCGTTGTTGCATTGTTGCCCAGCTGCTACATTGTTGCTAGTACATACATATATAAGCATCGCGCGAGACCACGCGCCGACAAAGGGGCAGAGCACTGCGCACTGCGCACTGCGCACGACAACCAGGCATAATCGAGTATAACCAGATAGAAACAGGCATATTCGAGTATAACCAGATAGAAACAGGCATATTCGAGTATAACCAGATAGAAACAGGCATATTCGAGTATAAACGGGTATAACCAGAGAGAAACAGGCATCATCGAGTATAATCGCTTATAACCAGATAGAAACAGGCATATTCGCATAATCGCGTATAACCAGATACAAACAGGTAATAGCGTAGTACGTACAATCAGGCATAATTGCACAACCAGGCAATAGCCTAAAATAGCGTATAGCAAGCACAACGCACCATCCACACCGACCTTACACTAAACATCGCAACCACACCATGTCCAGCGAAGAACTCTCAGACGCGGGCGAGCAGCACGAGGAGTATAGAGAGGGGGAGCGCGAAGAGTACGGCGGGGAGTACATGTACATGTACGAGCACGACGAGACACACAGCGACCCGCTGTTCGAGCGCTTCGCACAGCTCTCAGACAGACCCGCACACAACAATGAGCATTACCCCAACGGCAACACGCAGGCAGGGCAGGGAGCGCAGCGAGCCGGCCAAGAACCCAGAACGTGGACGTGGGCATGGCACCCACACCACCCGCGGCTGCCCCGTCT
>JAKTPZ010000125.1:0-22346 GCA_030579215.1 Maudiozyma pseudohumilis
GTTGCCACTCCCCACGGGGTGGGGCCTGTGCGCATATTTGGCGCCTCCCCCCCCACTGTGTGAGGTGTAGCGCTGTTCAATGTGCACAACCCAACCCCCCTAAATATTGCATTTACATACGGCCAAGAGAACCGGCGCACAGATTTGGCGCGACTGCAACAAAAAGAGGCAGCCAGAGTGTGCTAGAATATGCGCTAGGGCTAGGGCGTGCCAGAATATGCGTTGCACCCCTTGTTTTTGATCTATTGAAAGTGACAGAGAAAATGCGTAAAGATCCAAGTGTCAGCACCGCCCGAACGGGATAGAAGCGGGAACCACATGTGCAAGTGCACAGTTGGAAGGTGAAGTTTGTAGTAAATAACCGCCAGCGGCTGTAAGAATGTTTATGAAATGCAGTTATGTAAGGTTGTGGAATTTATGTAGACGGAGGTAGTAATGACAAGGAGATAAATGGAGTTCTCGAATGGGAAACTACAATAATTTCTCGAGTGGGAAACTACAATAATTTCTCGAATGGGAAACCACAATAATTTCTCGAGTGGGAAACTACAATAATTTCTCCGGCGGCGTTGCGATAGTCAGGGGCCCGGGAGTAATAGTCGGTTCCGAGTTTCCTCTACGCACAGTTGTTAGACAGACGCTGGGCTACCAGGATAGGGAGATTTGCGTCATGGTTGATGATGTTGTTGATGTTCAGCACATTGTGCGAAGTGGGGGCCACACGAGGAGTGGCGGCGAGAGAGGTCGTTTCTGCTGCTGGTGCGTGTGTTGCTGCTGGTGCTTGTGTTGGTGCAATGGCAGGGGGCTGCTCGCAAAATGTAAGGGTGATGGTTGGTGCGGTGTTGGAACTGGCCAGCAGGTTTTCTCCCAACAGACCGCCAAGGAGCCCCGTGCACTCTACGAGATCGTTCATGGCTTGCGTAACTTGCAAGATCTCCGTGTCGCTCATTCTCTTGGTGTTCAGACTGGCTAGACCACTCTGACGACCCATGATGTTTTTGAGGACAAAGGCGGGCAGCTGTCTCATAGCGTTGATGTCGCGCTTGCATTCAGCAACGATACCGGAAACGAACCACTCTTGAGCCCTGTTCTCCTGGACAACTTTTGTTAGGACCTGCTTGATCTCGCTGAACAACTCGCTCATTTGCGAAACCAGCGAGCTGTGGTGCTGTTCTAGGCCGTGGCCGAGGTCGATCTGGCCGACAAATTTGTACTTGGTTATAACTAGGCGCATGTATTGGGCGCTCAGCGAGTTGTTGGGCAGCCTAACCAGTTGCATGAACTGCTGAAGTCTCGAAACGTTTTCTTGAGAAGTGCCTTGGCACTGGATTTCCCTCAGAGCCTCGAAAAACTGCAGCTTGCACATCATCTCCGAGGAGGTCTCGGCTGTGTTGAAGTAGCGCTGGGTGTAGCCGAGGATAGACGTCGTGGCAAGTCGGCTGTCTGACTCGGCGTAGACTAGGTCCAGGACATTCAGCAGCAATTCAATTCGACGCACACACGTCTGGTCCTCGCTGACCTGCAGTTTGGCCTTGTTGTCATTGTATACACCGATCGTTAGACCCATTAGCATACTGCTGTAAGAAGCGACCTGGACGATGGTCAGAGCCACCAACACGACAATGATGTCGTTGGGTGTGACAGCAGAGAATTGAATCTCCGACAGGGTGACCAGGATCTTGTGTGTTTTGGCTGGTGCACCGTTACCGTTCGATTTTAGGAGAATACGCAAGGCGCTGTACAATAAACGGGATACCGTTGGACTGCTTACCCTGGTAATGCGAGAAACGAAATCGCTCTTGTCCATTGGAATGATTGGAATCCACTCAGAAGAAGTCTGCTGGTTGTATACACTGTCTATCATCGTGAGGGTCTTGTACATTTGTGTCTGATTGTCGTCTCCCTGGGAACTGCTGTCGACAGAAGAGCAACGGCTGTTCTGGCTGTAGCTGCGAGAAGATATCGAGGATACATTGGACGACCGTCTGCTGGTGGATTGTAAACCATTGATAGATGTGCGTGGGGATATAGGCAGTTGCTGCACCATCTTGGTACTGAAACTTTTGGAAATATAACCGTTCTTTTCTTTACGGCTGCCGGTGTTTGGTCCACGTTTCAGAGGTACCCTGTGGAATGCACATTGCATGTCAAGTTTGCGGCAGCTCAAACAAGTCTTGGTGACACTGTTGTAGTCACACTTAACACGTCTCTTGTGACACTCATCACAAGCCTGTTTGACTTTTTTAGTTTCGAGATTCTTGGAAATACCTGGCATTGTGGGATATATTATGTACTTTTTTTTTATTTATTTATTATCAAATGTGCGATGACATTAATTGAAACAAAAAAAAATGGAAAAAGTTTGTTACCCAATTAAAAATAGAGACCACGAAAAGAAAGAGGAGTTTTCTCTAAACACATTATAAAAGAACTCATAAACGTACCCTTGTCCTTATATACTTGCACATGTGGAAGATTTGCCTCGGTCGTGATCCCGCCGAGCGTTGGCGAGCTGTTAGGTTGCGGGGCAGAGAATGGCAGTGAGGGGAAATATGCGTTACGCACAATTGGCGCTGCGCTACATTCAACGCAGTTTTCACCGCAGTATTGCGCAATGCAATGCCCGTTTCGGAGCACATCGACCCGCTTGCGGGGCTCCGTAAATCGAAGTTTCGCCAATTGTGCGCGCATCGTCAGATCCGGACCATTGTGCGCCGAATTTTGCGCCGCCGCGCCCGCCCTCGGGGCGCCTTTTTGTCACTTGTGCGCAGTTGTCTGTGGTTCCTGGTCGCGCCAATTCTCCTCGGGGAAACTTTGCGCGACACGAACGCAGCCGCCGGTGTCCAGTGCTCCGGTGGGGGGTCCGTGACACAGAAACATCAGCACAAATCTCTGCCGCCGGTAAGGACAAAATATGCGAATTACAGGTGTCGGGCCATATCCAGCCCTGCACAGGAATGCCGGAGGACTTGGCGGGTCCGGCTGAAAAGGGGCAAAGGGCACGGGAAGCCAGCGCCAATTTGGCGCCGGAGAAACAGAAATATTTTCACCGACAACGAAACGCAAACTTTGCGTGAACGCAAAATGTGCGTGAGGCGACCACCAAATTAGCGGTCCGCAAATTTGTGCCTCTCCCCTGCCTCTCCCCACCCCCGCTCCACATCGGCCCGCAATATTGCGTTTGCGTCCGTTGCGGTTGTTCAAATTTGCGCCGAATTTGGCGCTGCGGAGTTTTCAGTGCCGAGGTGAAGAAAACCGGATTGTCCAGATATGGGACACCTGGATGTCTGCATGCAGAGCAGCATCTGCATGCACAAGAGTGGGTGGAACAGGTAAGGACACGTCTTGGTATAATGCAACCATTCTGACAAAGGAAAGAGCAGTGGCAAGGTTTGCAGTCAGGTTCCTGTGCGTAAGAGAGAAGCGGTTTTTTTTTCTGGTGGGATGGTAACATGAACTATTATAAGCATGTTGGACCATTTTTGGCTCAGCGTAGTGAACTTCCAACAACCAGATCCAACATCGCCACCATCTGGTAGCTTGTCACCAGTACCCTACCTATACACAGATACAAGACTTTTGTCGATATTTCAATAGAAAGAAACATATGTAATGGGGCCCCACACGCATGATTAATGCGCTTGCTCGCCTTCCCGTTCCGTTACTTGTGACACACGTCGCGCTGTGTTCATCTCGCTTCTGCGGACGTTTCTGGGAGTCCAGAATTCCTACCACCTCTGGATGGTCAATACCAAACACAAAACAGAAGAATTTGAAGGCAGTCACCAGGGCAGGAGAAAGAGAGCCTGGTGGACCGGAGTAGATATAGTACAAACAAAAATTTAACTGAACTGTATCCAGGGATTCACACCGGAGACTATTCCCCCACATAGTTAAGGACGACCTTGAGATGGTGATAGACAAACAGGCTGATTTAACACCACGGTAAAGACGAAGCCAGGGTTGTGGGACATATGTAACATGAGACTCGTAAGATGGTGTGTCTGGGAAATATTTTTGGTGTTGAGTCGACCAGGGCACCAGGTGGGAATAATGGTTGGTGCTATTTATTCATACCATCCTTATTCTTCAAAAATAATATATAAAGGGCAGGAAACTCTGCATTGTAACCAAACTTCCATTCTTACTTTGTTCTAGTTTCAAAAAAGTAAAACAAGTACACTATTGCTAAACAGTTAATCTCAGTATATCAATTTACCAAAATAATACACTTCCCGAAGTCCGCTTTATCAATTTATTATCATTATATATTAATAATGTCGTCGATTTCCAACAAAACTACTGTTTCTACCGACCCACTTGGTCCAATAGTTGAGAAACTTCCAGCTGGTGTTCGTTCTACATACAACAGACTAAACGATTTGCTGAAGGATGAACACATTGAAAATCAAGATACGGGAGAGATCGAAATCGAGAAGTTGCTCGTGCTAACCGACGACTCTCTATTGGAAGATCAGAAGAACAGAATTGATCCTCTCATTGAGTCACACGCAATTTCAATACTTAAAAAGGTCACCCTGAGAATGAGCAGCCCGGACAAGCAGATCAGAGAACGTGCTGTGTTCACATTCAATAGAATTGTCCAGTTAGTTAACCCACTTGTCCTGCCTCTGATCTTTCCACAAATTGCCCAACGCATGGGTGCGTGCAAAACAAAGGAGGAGATCATCACCCTTCTGCGTGTATTGGGACGTGTTCTTACATGCTGCAAGAATTCTTTCGAGCCTTACCTTCCAATTTTCATACCTGTTATACGCGACCGTTTTATGAATGCTAAGGGTGAAGTCAGAATGCAAGCTGCCATCATCATGGATTCCATTGTGAGCACTTTTTGCAATGACGACATGTCATCACTGACCAGTCTATTCTTAGCCACTGCAATTATGCCACATGAATCACCATTTACAGTCGACAGTCTTGGTTCTAATGTACTGGACTCAGATATTTCCTTACCAGCACTTTCTTTCATGTTACCAATCCTTTCTGTAGGTCTCGATGACCCAGAAGAATTGACGTCAATAAAGACTGCAGCCATCATTGCCAATATAGCAACGTCATTCAAGGCACCTGCCTATTTGAATTGCTACATGGATATGTTTGAGGAGCAACTCCAAAATTGTTGTCTAAGGTCAGAGGACGAAGAGGCAAAGGAAATTTACTGTGAAGCGTTCGATGCTCTAAAGGAAGCCACCTGCTATGAAGATGAGACGAGATCAGATTATATTGTAAAGGGCAGTGAAGCGTACATTGAGGCGAAGGATGAACACATTGCTGGACGTTTGTTTACTAATATACGCACGCTGGCTAACACAGAAACAACACAGCGGATGGCTAGATGCATTTCATCTGCTTTATTTGACGAAAATATCCTAGATCAAGAATCCTGGGTTCTCCATCTCAAGGAATACTTTAGGATAATTGTAGGTGGCTCATCCACCGATGCTTCAATTTCTACCTTTAGGGAGAACAGGATAAAGATAAATTCTGGTATGATCATCACAGTAGACACACAAAAAACAGTAGACACAGACCAACCAGTAGATACAGACACAGATACAGACGAACCACTAGACACAGACGAACTACTAGACACAGTCAAACCACTAGGCACATCCAAACCACTAAACACAGTCAAACCTCCAATATCATCAAAACTTTCAAAAGCACTATGCAACAGCAAATTATCTTTGGCCCATTACTCCAGACCCCTTCTCAAAAAGACATCACTGTACTTGGAGAGAGGTAAGATCCATGGGTTATGTGGTCCAAATGCTTGTGGTAAATCGACGCTGCTAAAGACAATACGTGACTACCTACTCAAAGATTTTCCAAAGAGAGACGTTTGCAAAGTGGTATATGTGGATGATGACGTTGAAAAAATGCGTGAAGATATTTCGGTAATGTCCTATGTTTGCCAAGGCAGCAACACGATATCGAATAGAACCGTTCCATTCTTGGAATACTTTGGAATTACGAAAAAAATGCAAGAGTTACCAGTCAGAACATTGTCTGCCGGTTGGAAAATGAGACTATCATTGGCTAAGGCTCTTATCCAGAAGCCTGACGTTTTACTCTTAGATGGGGCAACGAGCCATTTGGACCCAGTTGCTATAGGAAGTCTTATCAAGTACCTGAATTCATGCCGCCTTACTGTTATAGCTGTATCGAATAATAGCAACTTCCTAGAGCGTACTTGCCAGAATATCATTCACTTTGAGGAGCAGAAACTGGTATTTTACAAGGGTAAATTATCAGAATTTGTTTCCAAATGTCCAACAGCGCAGCACTATTTTAATTTGATTGGAACTGTAAAGCCAATGACGTTTCCAAAATGCGGGTCCCTCGAAGGTGTCAAATCCAATGATAGACCGTTGATCAGGGCTGATAACATTACATTCAGCTACGAAGGATCTTGCACCCCCCAGATATCAGATGTCAGTTTCCAATGTTCGGCTAACTCGAGAATTGCAATTGTTGGTCCAAATGGTTCTGGTAAGTCAACTTTGGCAGGTTTGCTTACAGGAGAGCTTCTTCCCGATTCTGGTTCCATCTACAGACACGAAAACTGCCGTTTTGCCCATGTCAGTCAGCAATCAATAAAGAATCTAGAATATCACTGTAAGGATACTGCAGTAGACTACATTATATGGCGCTTTTCCAGGTTACGTGATCATGAATTGTTACATACTGCATGTGGTCAACCAACTGAAAGCGAGAAGCGTGCTATGGACAGGGTCTACCTGATAGACGGTAAACCGATGCGTGTTAAGAATATCTACTCCAGAAAATTGTACAAACACACATATCGTTACGAATGTTCGATGCGTGTGTCTAAATCGGGTAACCTAGAGGATGAACCATATGTGTCGCTATCACCACACAACAACGTCTGGCTGCCCAGAGCCGAACTTATCAGGTCTCATCCTCGACAAGTGGCCAATGTTGATTTAAGACTTGCTAGAATGGACAGTGAACTCCTAGAATTGACTACTGAAGGGATTGAGAGCCATTGTGCCAATTTCGGACTCAGTTATGATGTTATCATGAATCGCAAAATCGGTGACCTTTCAGAGGGTCAAAAGGCTATATTAGCTATAGCGGCGGCAACTTGTTTGGAACCTCAATTCCTTGTTCTGGACGACCCAACCAGTTATTTGGACAGGACAGCACTCATAGCATTGGTCAAAGGTATTAGAGCTTTCAATGGAGGTGTCATCACCATAACAAACTCTGGGGAGCTGATGCGCGAGATTGCCAACGAAACATGGACTGTTGAAAATGGTACAATGGAACCCATTGGCCACACTTGGACGGATGATACTAGCATGATCCCTAAACCAATCAATCCTAATGAAGTGCCCCCTCATTATACCCCGACTGGGTCAAGAGGAAGACACAGTGAGCCACCAAAGCTCAGTGCGACGCAGAAGAAGAAGCAGACGAGAACCAGAAACAGACGCAGAAAGAATCTCGGTGACAACTACATCTCATCTGATGAAGAAATCTGGTAAATGTCCATTTCTATTTCACCCTTTTTTATTATTTTATCATTATTTTATTTATTTTCTATACCCTCTTTATTTGTTCGGTGTGTCTGAACATCATATAATTGTCAAATCTTCACTTTAAATCAGATTTTTCTAGGAGAACAGCCTCTGCATTACATTTTCTATATTCATATAGGTTAGATGGTTCCTAAGTACATGTGTTAAGCACTGTATCTTGCTATTCTGCAATTATGTCATTGTCACAGTCATTGAATAACCTTTCTCGCCTGCTGAAAAAAAAAATATTAACTAAGCTACTTATAAGAGAAGGTCTGTCACAACGAATATATACATAAACTGGAAAATACGAAATCAAGACCAAGAAACTTCCTAAGGAACCCATCACACCAATATCACAATGGAGGAACTTCTAGCAAAACAGCGCAAGGAAAAGAAGGATCTTCAGAATAAAATCACTGGGATGAAGAAGCAAGCAACTAAATCAACGCGTAAGCAGGTCAATGCCAAGTGTGAGCTTCTGCAGACGGAATTGGAAGAGAAGCACAAATCAGAAGTTTCTGAGCTGGAAGGTGGTGCTGCAGAGACGGGTGACAATAATACACAGGAAGAGGTTACACCAGAACAGCTTCTCGCCCAGTTAAGCGTTTCTGAGACACCGGAACCTGCACAACCATCCGAACAAGAGATACCAGCCCAGTCACAACCTAAAAAGAGACGTAACAGAGCCCAGGAGAAACTAGCCAAACGTGAGGCAGAGATAGCTCGTATCAAGGAGGAGGCCCGCAAGGAGGCTGCTGTTCAGCCAAACCTGCAGAAGATCGAGCAGGAAGCCATTGACAAACTCTGTGAAATGAACAGCGTCGAACAATATGATATCAAACCGGATGGACATTGTCTCTTTGCATCTGTGCTCGACCAGTTGCGTCTGCGTGACCCTGATTTTTCTAACAAGTACCCAACATGCAATGACATCTACGACCTTCGAAAGGCTGCCTGTGACTACGTCCGCGAGCACAGGGACGACTTTATCCCATACCTGTTCGACGAGGCTACAATGCAGATCAGAGACGTTGACGAGTACACCCAAGAGATGGAGACAACCGCTAAATGGGGTGGTGAGATCGAGATCATGGCGCTAGCTAAGGTGTTTAACTGTCCGATTGCCATTATGTTCAGCGACAGGCCTCAGCAGCATTTTAACGAGGAGGGCTCGAATCCAGAACTAAAATTGGTTTATTACAAGCATAGCTACTCCCTGGGAGAACACTACAACTCGTTACACGATATATGAGACTGTATCTATATTTGCATTCAAAAGTACATGGGTAATTTTTGTCATATATATATAACAAAAATATTTATTTTCTTGACATTACTTCACGTACAATAAACATCACGTAATAAAAGGTCTTATATAATAAGCAGTTCTGCGTTAAGAACAGAGGATTAAAACCAAATAAGTGCTTTCAAAGGTTCCACGATGCAGCTTGGTAGGCCCACAAACAGTCTTAGAGCCGGGATTGTTGGTCTGGCTAATATTGGGAAGTCGACGTTCTTCCAGGCGATTACAAACTCGAAATTGGGTAATCCTGCAAACTATCCGTTTGCGACCATTAAACCATCGCAAGCTCTGCTAAAGATCCCTAACCCACATCTTGAAAAGCTCAAGCTACTTTACCGGTCCAAGGATATCCAGTATGAGACACTAACAGTGTGGGACATTGCAGGTTTGACTAGGGATGCGTCAAGGGGCAAGGGTCTGGGTAACACGTTCCTCAACGATATCGGATCTGTTGATGGTATATTCCACTTGGTGAGGGACTTTAAGGATGATAATGTGACACATCTGGAAGGTGGTGTTGATCCTATTAGGGATGCTGAGATTGTTCAGGACGAGTTGATTCTGAAAGACATGGACAAGCTAGAGAACTCGCTCGACCATCTGCACAGACTAGGCAAAAACGCAAAGAAGGTGATGGATAAGATCGACGAGCAACGTGAGGTAGATTTACTCAATCAACTGCAGGACCATCTCTACGACGGCAAAAAGATAATAAATTTTAAGGACAGTTGGGATGCGGAAGAAGTGGAAATCCTCAACAAGTACAACTTCCTGACAGCAAAACCGGCACTCATCCTCCTGAATGTAAGTGCCAGGGACTACGTGGCAAATAATATTCCAAACTTGAAGCAAGTTGAAGAGTGGAAAGCAGAGTTTGCTCCTTTGGACCAAGTTGTTCCGTTCAGTGCGGACTTTGAAACCCAGTTCAACGAACACAGAGGCGACATCGAGGCAATTAAGAACCATTACAAAGACGTACCCGAGATCAACGATGCAGCGTTAAAATCAGCGTTGCCTATAATAATAACCAAAATGAGGAAAGCCCTAGGCCTAATTGGATTCTACACGTGTGGGCCGTTGATGGTTAAGCAGTGGAATGTCAGAAGTGGCTCTACGGCACAGGAAGCTGCTGGTGCCATCCATACAGATCTGCAAAATACCTTCATTAGTGCCAATATTATCAAGTACGATGACATTAAGGACTACGAACCACCATTGAACGAGTCTGTTCTGAAGGCTAAGGCAATAATAAAGCGTGTTGGTAAGGATTACATCATGCAGGATGAGGACATTCCATTCTTTGTAGCTGCAGGTGGTAAATCACGTTAATAACCGACCACGATAAGCCACACCCCGTTACATGTAAATACAACAGGGTCACAGTCTCATAGTAGGCTCAAGCCTAATACGACTGATCCCCTCGATCAAGACATAAATATCTACACATAAATAAAATTGAAAAAAACAGCATTCTTGTATTGAATTGTATCAGAGCATTTGACAAATTTTATTCTCCTGTAAGAATTCCGGTAGGAACCAAATCGAAGAGCTGGGTTTATAGCGTGTCACTGAGGACATTTTTTCATCATAAACAAATCAATACAAGAAGCACGGAGTATCCTGAATATTAACTGTTATTACAGGGACAGGATCCTTCCTGTATCTGTAATTCATCAGTCACATCATTGCCGTTTTGATCCATAGTGTTCTTGTTTGTATTGCATTCCCAAATTATGACCATAATCTAGAATAACTTTAGTGCCAGGCGATGGCCTCTTTATATACTCAAGAAAAATTTTCAGCGCGCCCATGTTCGTTATTCAGTTAGGGCTTGAAGGACAAAACATTGCTTCAATGCATAAGGCGAATAATAAACACGGTACTGCACAAAACGGTTGCGACGAATCAATGATATTGTAATTAATGCTGATATACAAAGCGCATATACGTAAATAATACATAAAAAAGCGGAAACAAGGAAGAAAGCCGGTGACTAACAAAATATATGTTTTCTTGGACGTTTAACCACTGATGGTAAGACAGAGGTATATATGGAACTGTGTTTACCTAGAGTGGGTCAGACACCAGGATCAGTCCGCCTTGAGTCCTATCTATTCTTTGCGGTATGCATCGTATAGCACAACACTCATTTCTTTAACAAAACGATTGTCACGAGAGGGTAAGCAAAATGAAGAAGTTAACGCGTCTTAGATTGCAACAACTTAGTTGGAGGCAACGACGACTTCGACATCCACACCAGGCTCAATGGTGATCTGGGTGATTCTCTTGACAATGTGGACTGGAGCCTCAAGGTCAATGTATCTCTTGTGGATTCTCATCTCGTAAGTCTCCCAGGTCTTGGAACCCTCACCATTTGGAGTCTTTCTGGTGGAGATCTTTAGAACCTTGGTTGGAAGTCTAACTGGACCCTTCTTGGTCAGCTTGTTCTGCTCAGCGTTCTTGATGATGTTGTTGGAAACATTCTCTAGCTGCTTAACCTTGGTGGAGGTTAGAGTGATTCTGATCTTGATGATCTGTGGCTGCTCTTGCTCTTCAACCTTTTCCTTCTGGAAGTCAGACATTGTTAATAATATACCTTTTTAAAGTCTTGGGGTGGTTCTCTTTATGAAGAGGGAAACAACAAACAACCACTTACAAACAAAACCATCTCATCTCTTGTATAGTCCAGGTTAGTGATAAATTATTGAAACTGGGCTGGGATGCTGGAGGAGCGGAGTACGGCCCGGCCCGAATTATTGCGTCAGCACTGTTTTGGTGCACGAGCAGTGAAATTCCTCTTTTTTCACCTCAGTGTGTTTTTTTCAAAATATTTTATTTCCAGGAAGCAATGGTGCACGGATGGTGGAATAGTCCAGTATTTTTCTTCAACGCTTTTTTCTTCTTTTGGCAACGGGAAATTTGCGTTCGACAATTTGCGATGCGCGGCAGAAATTGCGCGCAGTTTTGCGTCCGCGCGACCCTTATCAGACGCCAAAGGGGAAGGCGATAAGGCGCGCTTATAGCGTGCAATTCCCTTATCGGGAAGATATGCGCTCTTGTCTGAGCGCCTGCAACCAATGGACGGCGGTACAGATCAGTGCTCAATCCCAAACGGGAGAAGTTGCGCATAACCAAGCTTGGTAGGTGCGCGCGCAGTTTCCTTATCAGCACGATATTTGATAGGGTATTGTCGCTCTCTGGTGCTGCGTATTTTGCAAAACGCACATTTGGTCGCGCATTTTTGACTGTTATCACAGTTGAATCTCGCTATCTTTGCGCTTTTGCCAATTTAGGAAACGCCAATTTGCTGTCCGCAACAAACTATTCTCTAAACTTTTATTGTTCGTACTTGGTATGACTATGTCATCCTCGTCATTATCTCTGCCAGAGAGGAAGCGAAGAAGGCGGATCGTTGTCTGTTTAGTCAACCTATAAGGTCATCTGAGGCCTAGTCTAGCGGGGGGTAAATCAATGAATCAGTGCAGATAAGTACTGAATTTGTGTACCTGTTTTCTTCTTGTAACGCAGTAAAAAGAATTTTAAAAAAAAAATGCAAACGCCGCCGCATGACAAGTTACAATTTTACAACATGTTTCAGAGTACTTTCCGCCAGAGAATCTCACTGCACTACCTATGTTACACTTCGGTAGAAGCAGGCAAGAAAAAATTATCGGTATACGCTATATCCCTGGTCTCATTGTGCCTACAAACAGATAAGAAATATGCGATGAGCCGTCTGATAATTGTACGGAACTGCCCTTGAAGGGCCCGTGCAATTTTTTACAGGGAGCCACGGCTGCGTCGATAGCTCAGCACAATATAATCAACTCTATTAGTGCATATTGCTCTTCATGGTGTTGATATTGAAAACATTGGTCATCTACTATAATTTGATGTTATTCCTCAAAGTGATGTTGTTCAAAAAATATTATTATAAATAAGCTCCAGTTTGTTGTATGAGAATGGTCTATCTTTCTGAATCCTTTTTCCCTAAAATATTTTTGTTAGGACATAATATTAATTGGTATATTGTGTTACACAGTTCTATAACAAAACTGCACTTTATCTTTTGTTACCTTGAAAGAATAAATCACTAAAACATATTATGGGTGAGTTCAGAGCTATCCTACCTCAGGGTGCCGGATATGCTATTATTTGCGGCCTGGGTGCCGTATTCACCTTTGGTATGATTATCACTACTCAGATGTTGAGACGCTATCAGAAAGAAATTATGACCGCCGAGGAGTTCACTACTGCAGGAAGATCGGTCAAGACAGGGTTGGTGGCTTCGGCTGTTGTATCGAGTTGGGTTTGGGCTTCTACTCTTCTAACATCGTGTGCTAAAGAATATTCAACAGGTATTTTCGGCGGCTACTCTTACTCTGCAGGTGCCAGTTTCCAAATTATTGCGTTTTCCATTTTGGCTATCAAGACTAAACAGAAGGCACCTAACGCTCACACATACCTTGAGATTGTTAAAGCGAGGTATGGTAAACTGGCCCACTCGGTGTACCTGTTCTACGCCTTCGCTACTAATATTCTCGTCACAGCAATGCTTTTGACGTCAGGTTCTGCTGTATTTGGTGACCTTACGGGTATGAACCCCATTGCCGCCGCATTCCTGCTGCCTGTTGGTGTTGTTGTGTTTACTATGTTTGGTGGTATCAGAGCTACGTTCCTTACTGATTACATCCACACATGTGCCATTATCATTATTATTCTGTTCTTTGCTTTCAGAGTGTACACTACAAGTGATCTGCTGGGCTCGCCTGGTAAGGTCTACGATCTTGTCCGCGAAGCTGCAAAGAGGAACCCAGTTGTAGGTAACTACAAAGGTGAGTACATGACTATGACTTCAAAGTCCGCTGGTATCTTCCTGGTCATCAACCTGGTGGGTAATTTCGGCACTGTATTCCTAGACAATGGTTACTGGAATAAGGCCATTTCTGCCTCGCCAGCAGCTACTCTTCCAGCATACATCATGGGTGGTCTAGCCTGGATGCCTGTTCCATTTTTAATTTCATTAACCATGGGTTTTGCCTGTCTGGCCACTGAGCATCTGCCAAGTTTCCCAACTTATCCAGACCCTCTAAGTCCTTATCAAGCCAGTCAAGGTCTAGTACTACCAGCAGCGGCGGTCGCGGTCATGGGTAAGGGTGGAGCGGTTGCCACATTACTGATGGTCTTTCTAGCTATTACCAGTGGTGTCGCCGCCGAGGTTATTAGTGTGTCGTCCGTTTTCACATACGATGTCTACAGGGAGTACTTCAACCCCAAGGCTACTGGCAAACAGCTGATCTACTCCTCTCACGCCGCTGTTTTCATTTTTGGTGTTGGTATGAGTGGTTTCTCTGTTGGTTTGACGTACGGTTACATCAGTATGGGTTACATCTACGAAATCATGGGTATTATTATCTCGAGTGCTGTTGTCCCTGTTATTTTGACCCTGTGTTGGAGACAGCAAAATAAGGTGGCAGTAATCTGTTCGCCTGTCTTGGGTACAGGGCTTGCTATCATGTCCTGGCTTGTATGCACAAAGTCTCTATTCAAAGAGTTGACTATCGATTCTACATTCGAGGACTACCCTATGCTTGCTGGTAACGTCGTCGCTCTATGTTCTCCTTGCGTTACCATTCCTATCCTAACATATGTGTTCAAACCACAAAACTTTGATTGGGAGATTCTTAAGTCCATTAAGAGAGTCGACGAGTCTCAGGAACTGGCCGAGTTCGCCAAGATCGAAGACGTTGAAGGGGTCATGGTCGATCTCGCATCAGTTCCTTCGGCAGACAGTTCAGACCCAAATAACAAGGACTCTAGCGAGTCCAATTCCGACGAGAAGGACAATCTACGTGTATCTGAGAGCAAGATCAAACCTATCACTACTATCTTGAGCAGTATCCAGAAGGAGACGCCCGAGGAGCTTTCTGCTGAGATGATTGCAGAAGAGAAGGCTCTAGCAAGAAGTTTGAAGATAGCATATGGCCTGTGCATTTTCTTCGCCTTTGCCTTTTTACTGGTGTGGCCCATGCCCATGTATGGTTCTCACTACATCTTCAGCAAGAAGTTCTTTACAGGCTGGGTTGTCGTCCAAATCATCTGGATGTTCATCAGTGCGTTCTGTGTCATATTATTCCCATTGTGGGAGGGTCGTCACGGCATATACACGACCTTGAGAGGCATATACTGGGATTGCACAGGACAAACTCACAAACTTCGTGAATGGCAAAATGAGCACCCAGAGGAACTGCACATCGTCAAGAGTCAGCTCAGTGCCAGAATGCACAACATGGACACATACGATGCCAATCTAGACGCTGCGATCGACGACATAATCGAAGACCATTAGTCTGAAGGAATTACAGATATTTTTCCCCCGGATCTGTGTTCATGCATAATGCTGACAAATTAGAAATAGCCTACACATATCCGAACTCTTTTCTCCATTTTTTCCGCTGTAAGAAGGATTCCAGTTCCCTTGGAACAGCGTGACACCGTTGAATCACACTCTAGTTGACTCACTGTGTACCGGAACTACGCCGTAACATTAATACTATTCGTAATACATTTATTTTATTATTTCCTTATAAATTAATATATAAAAACCGTGACATTTATTTAAATGTGTGACGTTTTTTTTTCTGACTGTCCGATGTCGGCACTACCGCAGTTTTGAATAATTACTAATCACTACAATAGACAAGAGTCACCACCCTCTTGAATAGTGAATATTATCCAAGGAATCAGCAAATAGACCATCGCAATTATGCTAAGAACCTTTCTAACCAGACAGACACAGCTATCCGGCCGCACCTCCTCGTTAAGGAGCACTTCGTTGCTGCTAAGAAGACTAGTCCACATCGAGACGCTCACAACGCCTAATGACAACGCTCTAAAGTACCTGTCCAAGGACGGTGAGCTCTTCCAGCCTCGCGGATCCAAGAGTATCGTTGTCAAGAACACTGACAAGACGCTGTTAGAGCACTCAAAACTTGCCGATACGCTGTTTGTTCAGTGTCCCGGTGTCGAGACTGTGATGATCGGTGACGACTTTTTGACTGTGAACAAGGACTCGATGGTGCATTGGAACCAGATCACCCCCACTGTGATTGAAATCCTGACAGCGCATTTAAATTCCGGTGCAGAGGCTGTCTCCCCAGAATTCAAGGGTGTGCAGGAAGAGAAGGACGGTGGATACAACATCAACATCCCTAAATTCGAGTATAACGAGGAAGAGGAGGAAATCAGCGAGTTGATCGACGAGTTGATCGACACTAGAATCAGACCAGCCATCCTGGATGACGGTGGTGATATCGACTACCGTGGCTGGGACCCAAAGACGGGTACCGTGTATTTGAAGCTTCAGGGTGCATGCACCTCCTGTTCCAGCAGTGAAGTTACGTTGAAGTACGGTATTGAGTCGATGCTAAAGCATTACGTCGATGAGGTGAACGAGGTTATCCAGGTTATCGACCCAGAGCAGCAGGTGGCCCTTAAGGAATTTGACAAGCTTGAGAAGAAGCTTTCTGAGAAGCAAACATCCGCATAAACCCAAAACAATTCCCTCCCTCATTCCTATTTATTAAAGATCCTATATGTACATAATTATCATCCAACCAGGTATTAATATTTTTTTTCCCTACCTTCTCTCTCATTCAAAACAACGAGTTAATCCCTGGTACTTATTGCCTTTATACTCTGCTCTATCTTCTTGGCCATCTTGATATCGATGTCGCTGATGCTCCCGGCACCGATATCGTGCGTCGTCAGTTCAAGTTTTACATTTGTATACGTAGTTGTAACCGTTGGATGGTGTCCCCAGAGGTGTGATCGCATAGCCACACCCGTGAGAAACCCCCAAGTTTGCTCAAAGTTGCCAAACTGGCACTCCCTGATGAGTTTGGAACGGTCGGGCGACATTTTCCACAGTTTCAGGGCTCCCTGGGATCCCAAAAGAGTTTCCAGTTCATCTAGAGCAACCTTGACAGCACCAGTCCTTGTTATCTTGTTGTACATTGCCAGAAACGCGCCGTGTTCTTTCACTTTTGTTGTCAACGATCCGATCTTATCCCCTTTTGTAGATCGAACTTCTACAAGTGTCAAAAAACGTTGGGCGCTCAGTATATAAGAGGAACAATTGTTGATCGTTTGGAGGAGAAAAGCGATAAAGAGCATTATAAGAAGAGCAAACTACGCCAACATTGAGTTAGTTGGACATGTCATCGATACTCTACGTGTTAAGTGAGACCTTGGAGCCGCTGGTTGCCCGCAATTTGAGAGCGGTTTCGTCGATAGAGCAGCCATTGGCACAATTCAAGAAACTGTACCACACCGGAGCCCCGCCGGTCCTGCACACCCAGTCTAATGGCACCGGGGTCTACGACACACTGTTTGTGTATATTCAGCGAGATTCGCTGTTCTTTGTGAGTGTTATCAATGCTCTCACGGATGTTGTAGAGGCGCTGCACTACCTGGACCAGTTCTACCTACTGCTGAAGAATTACTTTGCCGTTAAGGTCCTCGACCGAAATCTGCTGCTGGACAATACTGTGCTGGTGATGGAGTTGCTGGATGAGAGCATAGATTTCGGGTTTGTTCAGGTTACCGATGCTGGTTTGATAAGGGACTACATCAGGGTCAAGATCAACCTGCCGGAGATCGCCGAGACTCCCAGTATCGGTTCTGGGAGTGCGGATTCGTACCTTGAGAACGACTTGTACGGAAGTGAGAGTGATGAGGAGCGGAAGAAGGCACAGAAACACAGACGCAAGCAATTACAGCAGCAGCAACCGCCAAAGACAACGAAACAGGAAATAGGCCACCTCAAAAAGAAGATGATGCAATCCTGGAGAGGCAAGAAGAAGCATGCAAAGGCCCAGGAAGAAGAGGATGATGACGACGAAGACGAAGACGGTCCGGACACGTTTATGAACAGTGATATCGCCAAGACGACCGTCATGGCGGTGTCGTGGCGTACCAAGGGTATCCACTACGCCAAAAACGAATTCTTTTTGGATGTTATAGAACGTATAGAGTATGCCATGGACTACACCACACAAACAGTCCGCAAAAACACCATCCACGGCGAGATTGTGTGCAAATCGTTCCTGTCGGGCATGCCAGAGCTGCACGTATCCATCAACAAGATCCTGCACCAGGACAAACAGTTTTTGACAAGTTGCAAGTTCCACCAGTGTGTGGATCTCAGCTCAATAGCTGACGGGCACGAAATCACTTTTATCCCACCGGATGGAGACTTCGTTCTGTGCACATACAACCTGAAAAGACATGTGCGGGACCAGCCGGTTATTAAGTTGAGCAGGTTTGAGATTAAGGCCAGACCGAACAAGCACAAGCTCAAAATGCACGTGGCGGTCGAACCGCACTTTAAGCCAACAAACGCCACGTCCAAACTCAATGTCCGTATACCTCTGGGCCCGCTGTTCCAGCAGTACCGGATCGACCTGCGCCGCGATCTGCGTTTCAAGTGCGACAGCGGCAAGGTCCTCTTCAATGTCAGCGATGACTTCCTCCTGTGGGAAGTCGGGGCGGTGAAGGGCGGACATGGCGAAACGCAAGTTGAAATGGCGGTGGAGTTTGCCCTCTTCGACCAGGAGGCATACGACCGCGAACAGGAGGAGTTGCGCAACTCCATGAACCCACCCCCACTGGTCACGGGACCACGTATAGAAGAAATATACAAGCAGGTACACGGGACCGAGCCAGGCGAGCACATAACAGGACCTAATACCAGTGGTGCGGAGGCGCAGGGTGACCAAGCCTCGGGGTCCTCGCTGCTCCGCATCGACTTCGAAATCCCTTACAGCACGCTCTCGGGGACAAATGTCGAGTACCTCAAGATCACAGAACCGCAGTTGCAGTACCAGTCATTCCCGTGGGTTCGGAGTCGCACAGTCAGTGCTGACGAGTACGTCTACAGCATTTAGTTGTGTGGGTTATGTTAGAGAGCGAACTTCAATAGGGTCAAGACAGCACCTTCAATAGGGACAAGACAGCACCTTCAATAGAAGCAGGGCAACCAAGACAGCACCTTCAATAGAAGCAGGGCAACCAAGACATCACCTTCAATAGAAGCAGGGCAACCAAGACATCACGTTCCACCTTCCCTGCTCGATACAACCGACCAACTTTTATCGAAGCAACCCATCAAACCAATAAAACGGCGCTACCATTCGCCAAATTCCTTCAGCAGATTTGCAACTTTCACATGCGAGACGGCGCGCCTTTTGAACTTCGCGAGGATCGCCGCTATAAAAAGAGAGCGACAAAATTCACGAAATTGCTTAAATAAGAGCAACAAGACAATAGCTGCCAACAAGGACAACGCTGAAGCGAGGAGAAGACATCGCTGTTTTCGTTGTATTCTAGACTCTGGTTTACTAGAGGGTTTCGAATATTCGGTTTTTGTTTGTTTTTATTGTGCAAAGTTTAGTGCAGCCTCGCGAAATAGGCCGCATTGTTTATTCAGAAATACTTGCAGCCAAGGGACAACTGGTGAAAAGATGGCAGAAGGTAATGCGGGTAGCAATGGGCTCTCCGCTGAGGATGTAGAGGCTGCGGAGCTGCTGGGTGTTCTCAGAAAAGCACCAACCGCTCCGCCAGCTTCCCTGGCGCCGCTGGCACCTCTGGCGCCGACACACAAGCGCAGAAGAAGCAACTCTGACAACAGCAACCAGAGCTCTTCTGGGTCCGGGAGCAGTGCCAGGCCGGTGATACCTGCTCCGCAGTCCGACACGCTGCTCAACCGAATGGTGACTAATGTTGTCACGTTCTATGATGACTTCAATGACAGGAAGCGCGTAGGTTCGATTGCGAGACTGCTGGACGATGCGTACGAGGACAATTACACGAGTTCTGAGAGCGATAACGATGATGACGAAGCGGAGCTGGAGCACGTTTCCAAGCGTAAGAAGATATCAGAGGCCCTGGCGAAGAGCCGGGACAACTTTAAGGAGTACAAGCTCAACATGTCTATCGAGTCGAAGAAACGGCTGATTACATGCTTGCACCTGCTCAAGCTTGCAAACAAGCAACTTGCTGATAAGGTTAATAATCTACAGGATATGGTGAAGGAGGAACAGGAGGTTCCTAGGCGCAGGAGGCGCAGGACAATTACAAATTCGCATGACCGCAAGGGCGGCGCTGCGGCGGCGTCTGCATCGGGCGCGCGCCGCACTAAACGTCCCAGGGCGTCTACGATCAGTGATATCCCTGACAGCGGTGCCAGTACGTCTAGAGAGACAACTCCCGTGGATAAGACGAAAGAGACTGCTCCCTCGACGGCTACTCCAAGTGGCGAAAGCTCGGGCGACGGCGAAGACGACGATTACTACGGCGGTAACGAGGATGAGGAGTTCTTTGACGCCTTTGACTCGAACGATTTTGACGAAAAGTCTACAGTTATCAAGATGGAAGTCGTAGGGACGATCAAGAAGGTGTATGCGTTGATATCCAGCTACACAGGCGGTGACGCATTGCCTGAGCCTGCGCGTTCTCAAGTAAGAGAGAGTCTCTTGAGCATGCCAAACAACTGGTTTCAAAGTGCGAATGCAACGGGAGCAGGAGAACAAAGTGGAGGTGCTTCCACCACGGCTGCCGATACCAATACAGGTGCTTTGGATAACCCCAGTGATGATAAGTCGGCCACAAGGTCACCCCGTATAGGCGCTGTTAATAATGATGGTTCTGGTTCAGTATCTCGTACCGGTAATGCAATGAACAGAACACGCAGCTCGTCCTCCGCGAGCATGTGTGCTGACGGTAATTTATCGGCCAATGGTAAAGTTTTGATTCTGGCTAAGGAATCCCTCGAAATGGTCCAGAATGTTATGGATGTTGTGGATTCCACGCTTGGGAAGGCTGAGGAGTGGGTGAAACAGAAACAGGAAGTGAAAGAGATGTTCCTCAAATCTCTGCTGGAGAAGCAACGGCAAAGTCAAGCAAGACTAGAACAGGCCCAGGCAATGGCCAAGGCTGCTGAGGAGGAGGAAGCTGCTGAAGCAAACAAATAATGAAACTATGATCTGGGACGAGCTTTTTATTTCTTTTTTAATGAGAAGTCTGCCCTGGTTCGATACCCGAAATATACTATATCTGCATATGTAATAATAATAAATAACAAAAAATAATAATAATAATAATAACAAACATCGAAGAAGAAGAATATGGGTGACTTTGTCGTCTTGGCTTGTTTCGATTAATGTCATGAGCCTGTGACATGTACGCGTTATTCGCTTGTTAAAGGAAATAATTGGAAAGTGAAAGTAGTAGAGAATAGGTCAATAATAAGTTTTTGTACTTGAGATAAGTTATATTTCGGGTACAAAACACCTCCTGCAATAAAATGTACTTATATTGTCAATTCGGGCCCCTCGCCGAACCCGCTACGGATATATCCTTAAAAGTATGAGAGATTTGCCCAAATTGAAGACACAAGAGGGGCATTTACTGTTCCCTATAGCGTCAAAGAACAATATTAAAGCACCCACATTCAAGTTCCGTGAGCCATCCCTCCACTAATTGCTCCTTTATGTGTATAATGTTACCCGGATAACTGAACCTTAAATAGGAACCGAATTCACAGTTGCCATTACCAACTATTCCCATGTGGTGTAACGGCTATCACACCTCCCTTTCACGGTGGAGACCGGGGTTCGACTCCCCGCATGGGAGCTATATTTTTGAAATATTATTTTTGGTCACGTGACTTATATGGAAATTAGAGTTGCCCTAGTGTATTCATTGCGAGTGCAGCGAGTTTGAACTGGTAAATGCCCTACTCGTATATGCATATTAGTGCAAAACATCAAATGGGAGCAATTTACGGCCGACCCTCTCCACGTGCCTCTTGCACCTGAACTAATAGCAGTATGTCCCCTGCAATTACTCCGCCGCCAGGCAACACAATTTCACAAAAACCTTGAATCGCCTCCAACTCCAACACACATGACCCACTCTCCCCTGGCATCCCTGGTCAGGTGTTTGCCCAATTTGCCCAATTTAAACCACCCAGATACTCCCTCCAGTGTAAACCCATTTCGAGCCTGTCATCTGAAATCACTCTGAACGATGTGGTGAAGGGCGACGCGGCCAATCGCCGCAAGCGTCGGGCGATGATCGTTCTGGCCGAGGATCTGGACGGTGGCGAACTATTGGAGGAAACTTGGGACAGAATCGGGATAAAAGTTGGGTAGTTCAGCGGCTATTGGGAAACCACGATTTTATTCTCCAGTTCCGACATCCCCAGGGACCTAGAATAGTGCACATACCTGTATATATTGCATTCTTAACCCCCCGCGACAGAAGACAAGAATTGCAGTTTTGAACTTCCTGCAATAATAATACCCCTCGTCACTTTATTCTAACAGCGCCAATTCTACTTCAGAAATGTCCGCTGCCACGCCAACTAACATCAATGTTAAGGTAAGCATCAAGCTGCCAAATGTCCACTCTCA
>JAKTPZ010000126.1:0-22342 GCA_030579215.1 Maudiozyma pseudohumilis
CACACTCTGCAGTGTCTCGTGGGCGGACCCCCAGAAGTACGTCCCACTGTCCAGCACCTGCTGAAACAGCCTGTCAACGGTGGCGCTATCTGGTATTGCGTTGTGGCCTGGAGCTAGTGTGGCGGGAAGGGGCCTTGTGACTGATCCAGCATCGTGAGATGTATCTGCGAGCTGTCCCATGACTGATCCGGTATTACGGGGTGTGGCGGGAAGCGACCCTGTGATCGATCCAGCATCGTGAGGTGTATTTGCGAGCGACCCTGTGACCGATCCAGCATTGCGGGGGGTAGTATCCGCCCTCACTTGCGGCGCAACCACCTTTGCCTTTGTCCTGAAGGAGTACCTCTTTGCTGCGTGTGTCTGCCCCGCGCCGCCGCCGCCGCCGCCCACCGCCCGCTGGGACACGAGCCCTTTCCCTGCGAGCTCCAAACCGCGCTGCACGAGATCGCGTGGTTGCACAGGAGACCCTGCCAGTGCAGTATCATTCGCACCACTGCGTCGCTGTTCCATAGTCGAGTGTTGAGTAACGAATAGACAGTGATGAATCAATGAACCAATGAACCAAACTATATCAAAAGTGTGTCAAACTATATCAAAAGAACACAAAACTATGTCTAAAGTGTGTCAAACTCTACCAACCCCTGTTGTACCCCTCTTTTGGGTGGCAAAACACCTGTCCAAACTACAACAAACCACACGGCGGCTCCGCTATTACATGGATCAGGGCCACCGGGCAGCGCCGCCCAACACGCCAATTTTCGCGACGCGGCTCGACCGGCGCACAGCCATGTACGGGTATCCCAGGTAATACAGGGAGGGGTATAATACAGGGAGGGGTATAATACAGGGAGGGGTATAATACATAGTACAATACATAGTACAATACATAGTACAATACATAGTACAATACATAATATAGAGTATATACTATAATAACGTACCACACAACACAAACACCCTACAGCCCCCCAAACTGAGTGTAAAACCTCTTGCTCAGCGCGTCAACCCGCGCGTAGTCAGGCCTCGCCAGCACTGGCATCTCTTGCACGAGGTAGTTGATCTGGGACAGAATAGGCGGGCGCAGAGAAGTCGGGGATGTCTCGGCGGCTGTGCTGTCTACACTGTCTGTACTGTCTGTACTGCCCGCCCCCCCCGCGCCACACCGCGCGCGCCTCGCCCAGGCATTGAAATTCCGCACAACGCTATTCAACCGCTCGTCGCCACCCTGGCCCTGCGCGTTGCTCCTGTTGGAGGACAGCTTCAGCGGCGCCGTTGGGTAGTCGTGCGGTATATTCACAGAGAACTTGGTGGTGATGGGGGTGGTGGTGCTGGTGCTAAGCGCCGAGGCGCTGCCAGAGATGCCCGCGCGCGCCACAATATCCCTCGGCGGCTGTATGGCGTACGTAGTGACATACTGCCCGTCCCTGAACAGCTTGAACCCCTCGTTGCCCAGCACGTGCCGGCACTGCTCGATCTCGCGCTGCCGGGTGGCGCTGTGCCCTGCAGCGTTGTCTGCGTCTGCGCCTGCGCCAGCGCCACCGCGGCTGTACACGCGCACTTCCCCGTTCCGGCGATTGCCGCCGGTGCCACCGCCGCCGCTGCGCCTCTCTCTGTGGCGCCTCTGCACGTTGTCCTTCTCCGCTGTGCCGGAGTCTCCCGTGCTCTTCTGCGCTGTGCTCTTCTGCGCTGCGCGTCTCTGGCCCGGGCGTCTGCCGCGGCCCCTCTTGCTTGCACCGGTATCCCTATTCTCAGACATGTGGTGGTTGTTCGTGTGTGCACTGGTGGTGTCCTGGTGTCCTTGCCGCCTCTACAGTCGCTCTATGGTGTGGGGCGTTGGTGGTGCAGCGTTGCCTGCCCTCTCCCACACACAGCGCTGGGCGGGTCTCCCATCTATATACGCACAGCGGGGCGGTGGCAAATGCAAATGCAAATGCAGATGCAGATGCAAGAACACCCACACACCAATGCAAGAACACCCACACACCATTGGTGACACATCGTTGCTGCTCCCGGTGTCCTGCGCCCTTGTCTGAGGGGTGTGCATCGTCGCACTGCATTCTCTCCGCGCTGCGCTCTTCTCTCTGCACTCTCCCTGCGAGAGGGGCAGCCGCTTTTCGGTGTTGCACAGGGAGCTGCAACTCGGGCACCGCGCGATCCACACCTCGTGCCATGTCGTGTTATATAAGCGGGCCTGCTAGGGGTCGGGAGGGTTATATACAGGTCTTGAACTTGGTGTATTGTGGGGGGTGGGGTGGACACAGCCGTATAGACACAGCCGTATAGACACAGCCGTATTCAACAGACGTATAGACACAAACGTATTCAACAGACGTTTTTTGCATATACACACAGGTGCTTACTTTATTGTTAGTGCTTCTTTATTGTTAGTGCTTATTTTATTGCCAGTGCTTCTTTATTGTTAGTGCTTATTTTATTGCCAGTGCTTATTTTATTGCCAGTGCTTCATTCACTCGCATCTCGCATCTCGCATCTCACACCTCACACCTCGCTTCGCTCGTTGTTCGCTGCTCACTGCTCGCTGCTCGCTGCTCAATGACCCGCCCCAACTTCCAACAATACATCGCCGCCCACCCACACAAAGTCCTCGTCCTGGACGGCGGCCAAGGTACCGAACTCGAGAACCGCGGTATCGACGTCGCCAACCCCGTGTGGTCCACCGTTCCCTTCATCTCCAGCGACTTCTGGTCCGACAAGTCCAGCGGCGACCGCGCCATCGTCAAGGGCATGTTCGAGGACTTTCTAAGTGCCGGCGCCGAGATCCTCATGACCACGACGTACCAGACAAGCTTCAAGTCCGTCAGCGAGAACACCCGGATCAAGTCCCTCGCGGAGTACAACGAGCTGCTCAGCCGCATCGTGCAGTTCTCGCGCGACTGCATCGGCGAGGACAAATTTCTCATCGGCTGCGTCGGGCCCTGGGGAGCACACGTCTGCGCAGAGTTCAACGGCGACTACGGCCCAGCACCACAGGAGATAGACTATTACGCCTACTTCAAACCACAGCTCGACAACTTCTTCAAGAACGATAACCTGGACCTCATCGGGTTCGAAACGATTCCAAACATACACGAACTCCGCGCAATCTTGTCCTGGGACGAGTCTGTGCTTTCCAAGCCGTTCTACATTGGGCTGTCTGTGCACGAGAACGGCTTGCTGAGAGACGGGTCGTCCATGCACGAGGTCGCAATGCTCCTGAGGGAGGCCAAGGCCCGCGGCACTTTGAACAAGAACTTGACTCTCATCGGCATAAACTGCGTCTCCTTCAACCACTCAGCAGGGATCATCGAGGAGATTCACTCAGAGCTGCCAGAGATGCCATTGATCGCATACCCAAACAGCGGAGAGGTCTACGACACAGTCAAGAAGGTGTGGCTGCCAAACAGTAACCCACAGTTCACTTGGGACGCAGTGGTGAAGAGGTACTTGGACGCGGGAGCGAGGATCGTCGGTGGGTGTTGCAGAACATCTCCAAACGATATTCGCGAAATAGCCGCGGCGGTGAAGAAGTACGCGAGTGCCTGAACGCAGTGCATGAGCGCCAGCCAAGACATTGGACGATGCACGGACGAGGATTCGGCAATGCGCGAGCGCGCGCGGCGTGTAGGTGTGAATATTGTTTGACCGACTGATCACGCCGGGCAAGAACACTTCACGTGTGCTTACCAACAGGCATTCTTATCCTTTCCCATCCAATATTCTACAGTTTATATACTGGACACCGTTTCCAATGAATATTTCGCAGGTACAATATATACCAATTTTTGCATTGCATATCGCACAGCTATACTGTTTATATATTATCCACAGTGTAATATGTAATTGTAATACTGTTTATATATTATCCACTGTATAATATGCAATTGTAATACTGTATCTTTTAGTGAGATGTTGCGATTTATGTAATTGTAATATTGAATTCTTTCTAATGGAGAATGTGGAGTGCACGTTTCACCAAGAAATGCCATTTTATACACCTTTCGGCGCAACTTTAATAATAGTGTGCCCAGACACCCTGCATGTGAGTTATGCGCGTTTAAACCTCTTCAATACATCACAATAAATCATTACGCCAGTATACCACAACCAGAGGTTTATTACTTCCCTAATATACACTTTTCAACGCTATATACTTGTTTCGAAACCAACACGATTGCATCACTTTTCAAGCTGTCGGCTACTTAATTGCGTGCAATTATAAAACAATTAACATCGCTCAGTGTAACCTTATAAATCACAGAAATAACAATCACACCCGTTTCGTAATTAAACCATCTGAATAGCTAATATGTTCATTGGCATTATACATTTATATAACATTACACACAATTTAAGCAAAGATTGGGAACTTCATGTTCATCCAATCCCATGGGTTGTTGAATCTCAGATTAATGTTCAAAGCATTCAACTCCTTCAACTCTTCTGGAGACAGGGTCAGAGCCTTCTCGACAGTCAAGTTCTGGACAAGTCTCTCCTTCTTCGAAGACTTTGGAATAATGGCAACACCCTGTTGAGTGGCCCATCTTAGCAAAACCTGGGAGGTGGTAACACCGTGAGCCTCGGCGATCTTCTTCACAGTGGCGTGCTCGAACAGTGGAACGGTCTCAATGGCTAGCTCAGACTGCAGCTCAACGTAGGATTGTGGGCCGAAGGAGGAGTAGGCAACAACCTGGACGTGATTCAGCTTACAGTAGTCCATCAGGTTACGCTGGGTCAGGTATGGGTGGTGCTCAACCTGCAGACACACTGGCTTAATTCTGGCGTAGTTCAAACAGTCCTGGACAAGACCACCGTTGTAGTTGGAGATACCAATGGACTTGATCAAACCCTCGTCGACCAGCGACTCCATGGCTCTGTAAGTGTCGATCAATGGGACCTTCTCGGTCAGGATGACACCCTTGGCCTGGGCCTCAGCACTGGAGTAGAAACCTGGTGGGTACTTCTCAGTCATTGGGACGTGCTTGAAAGCGATTGGGAAATGGATGTAGTACAGGTCGACGTAGTCGAGACCCAGGTCCTTCAGGTTACGGGTGATATTCTCCTTGACGTGGTCAGGGTGGTGGAAGGAGTTCCACAGCTTGGAGACAATGAACAGGTCAGATCTGAGAACAATCTTCTCGTCAATAGCACGCTTGATACCTTGACCGACCTCGACCTCGTTACCGTAGTCGGTAGCACCATCAAATAGACGGTAACCAAGCTTGATAGCGTTGTAAACCTGATCGGCACAGACGGCGTTTGGAATCTTCCAGCAGCCAAGACCGACTAGAGGCATCTTAAGGCCATTGTTCAAAGTAACTAGAGAAGACATAATGTTATTTCTGTTGTGTTTGCAAAGGGTTGGCTTTGTTTCTTTTTTGTTATTGTCTGAGTGTGTTACAAGAAAGGAAAGTTACAAGACAACAAGAACAAAAATAAAACAATTTAACTGGCACGACCCCTGACTTATATACCTCCCCGGGACTGTGCATTGTCCAGACAATATCCCACTCGAGTGCCCCACAATCGCAATCGTCCCGTGTGGGCAAACACCGAATGTGCAGGGAGGGTGGGATGCGGTGGTGCATAAAGTGATAGACTAAGGCTACAGTTGTCGCTCGCCCTGGCATTGCCCCTCCGCTCACGTAATTCGGCCGGAACTTGAGCCAGGCGTCCCTCATTGTAAAAACTGAGTTGTGCAGAGATATTACCGCAGAGACACAGTTTCCTGCACATTAGAGCCCACTATACCATACCACACGCACATTAGAGGATGCCCCCAGACAGGCGGGCGGGCTTCCCCCCTTTTTGGTTCGGCTTATTTCGCCGGTTCGGCTGGAAGCGTGTCGGAACGTCATCCCCACGGTATGTTCTCTGCGGATTGGTCTGTTGAAGGGCAGCAACTTTTCTTTGCCCTCATATATTCCTCGGCAGACCTTTTTTTTTTTCATTTTGTTTGCTCTCGTTCGGCCTTCTTTTGGTGTTGTGTGTGGGTGGAAGTCGGCTCCGACTGGTCCTTCGCGGCCGAATGGTTGCACCCACAGACAAACCGTCGCACAAATGATTCTTTTTTTCGACATAGCAATATGACCCCGTTCGGGAGAACTGGAAGGACCAGCCGAACTGAAAAACAGGAGAGGAACCCGTAGATGTTCAACACAGAACTGTCTGCACATATATCACCGTATCAAGCTGGGGCCGATTCGACTGTAGGTGTTGTAGACTCTAGTGGGAAACGTGGGGTGGTACAGAGAGGGCACACCCCCGCACAATGAGGCCCCACCTCCACTTTAATGCGTTGGCATCCGTTACAAATGTCTTCCTACTTTAGCGTTCTTGCCTTGGTGTAGGTGGTGGCGGAGATAAGAATTGACAGGAAAAAATCTGAACTGGGTTAAGTGTTGTCAACTACATATATGAACGGAAATAATAAAATGAACGTCATATATGAATAAATCCTTCATGACGTCATTATGATATAAAGTGCTCTATATTTAACAACGCGGCTAGAAATGCAGCCATTAGTTAAGATGGTTGATATACATTATGAAAACAACATTTTTATCTAACTACTTAGAACCGAGGTGTGTACTGGAATAAATTAAATAACATGCTGTCTCTGTGTAATACGAAAAAAAACAGGAATATAAGAAAAGTGCTCATTATTTCTTTTCGCATCTGATTATTTGGGACACTACATCATCGACAGTCTCTTTTAGCGGGATGAATGGAAAACCTAGAAGCGTCTTGGTTTGGTTGTTGTCAGCGACTGCACCCTCCCAGTGGTGGGAAGCACCGGTGCCAGGATTTCCCTTTGGAATCTTACCCTTCAATTCGGGGAAGTCGGAATTCATCACATCATAGATATCCTGAGCATTGAATCTCCCGGATATCATCAATAGTCTCTTATCAGCCAGCTCTGGTCTCTTGATCGCCTCTATGTGCGCCTTGGCAACATCACGAACATCTATGAAATTACCAAAGAAATTATTATCAACTGTAGCGTCAGCACCTGCATGGGTTAATTGATGAATAAGCTCGCAGGAGGTGTTAAGAACTGGTCTAAAATTCTCATCGAAATTCTGAGGACCAAAGATGTAGCAAGGGTTAACTGTTGTAAGCTTAAACTTGACAATCTTGCGATTGTCTGAAATAAACTTCCAAGCAAACTTCTCAGCAAACTTCTTGGAAGCGTTGTAAGCGTGACCACCATCAATAAGTGCTTCCTTCATTTCATCCGGATTCCAGGTATCCTCGTTGTAAGTGTATGTTGGGTCGGCATCACGAGTAAAATCAAACATGGCAGCAACACTGGAGGTGATGACAACGTGTTCGACGGTTTGGGCGCCGAACTTCTTCACTGTTTCTAGGATGTTGGTTGTACCATCGACCGCAGGAATAAGCAAGTCATTCTTATAGTCATTTGTGTTGGTGAAAAATGGTGAAGCCACATGCATCACATACTTAATGGAAGGACCATACTTTTCAAATACACCGTAAAAGGCATCTGACTTAATCATTTCTGGGACAACAACCATGTTGAGGAGAGGATTGTTACCAAATTGCTTCTTCAAGGCACTAGCCTTTTCATTTGTTCTTGCGGTACCAATAACAGAGAATTTTTGTTCCAAAAGTTGGGAAATAATATGCTGAGCAACGAAGCCAGTAGCACCTGTAACTAGAACGGACATTGTGTTGTTGAGGGTTAGTTAGTTGAGTTGGTGTGCAAAGTTCATCATTAAGATAAAGAAATAGTATGTTTTCTCATGGTCCTCTTGCTATTATACCACCTCCTATTTATATGTGTTTGGCACCCTCGTTTAGTACTGTTGATATTTGTCCTTTTACCATCGAATTACAACCACCATTTCTAATGTTCAAGGTGGAGATCTGCCAACATGTTGCAAAATAAGGGATGATCAAGTAGTATTGTAGTGAAAAGTAATATGTAAAACCGAATCCGAATCCGAATCCGAATCCGAACTATAACTTAACAACCGAATGTCACCCAACTATTTTTTTTCGCGGACGATCTCACATTATTATCCCGCAGAGGGATCTGCTGTAACCCCTTGAAACCGCGGCCAAGGGATACTCCGGAACGAGATGTCGGATTTTCCCGAATCATTCGGGGGACCTGCTGTACAGTACTACTGAACTCTTGTGCGTTGCATGATAACAATACAAGCCGATTCGGCCGATTATGTTCGGCTAAAGAAGAACCCCTTGGCACTCATCCGAACCCCTAACCCTTATAATCTGCATGAAGGTCTGCTATATCTCGTCATTATCGATCAATTACGTAGCATACAGTTATACAAGAAACTTTGTTCCATCCGATTCGGTCGTATATTCGCAGGATATGAAACAATGTAGAGTCAAACAGGTGCGGTGGTGTTGGTAACTACAACCGAGCAGTTTAACCAGGTGGGGATGCTATAACCGTGCTGTATGTAGCTGTTTCCTAATGAAAACAAATTGTGATCTGTTAGATGGGCGATACAAGCGTACTAAATTTCGAAAACCAATACACAATGTAAGACTGTAATTGTATATTTTATAACAATTTTCAATGGATATCTTGAAAAACAGCTGAACCCAGTGCTTTATTTGTTTAATGTTGCGTTCCCCAGAAACATGTCACCCAACTGAATAATTTTCTTCCTAATTGGTTCAACATTCGTTAGCTAATGTCTGAGTGAAGCATAAAGTAAGGAAATTTTTTAAACGATGAACTTGAACTGTTTTCATTTTTAAGGTCAACTCTTAATCATAAAACTGATATATGCCCAAGCTTAACCTCTGAACACATGTACATGTAACATATCTCAGAAAGATGTAAGTATGTATTCCTCTATTCTATTAACAAAGACCGCGCCAATTTTCGGCCGCAGCTTCCTATAGAGTAATTCACACCACTCCATCGAGACAGTGCAGTAAGGAATATTGTCTGTGACGGTTGAATGCAAACCTGCCATTTCGAAATATAGATGGTTAACTCCCTTACATCCAAACCTTAAAAAGAAAAGAAATAAGAAACAGTAACGCGACTAATATGCTGATAAATGTCACCCAGGAACTCAAACCAAACACGCCACACAAAGGCAGTAGGGTAAAGGTTAACTGTACCCGAAATTTCAAAATAATCAACATGTCGGGTACGATTGTAGGATATGAGCTATAAACCCCAGTATAACCAAGACAACTTGTAAGGGCGTTAGTCCATCCAATGAAGACGCAACGCTGTGTATGGGTTTATACCAAAAGGAGATAAAAAAACCCTACTCTAACCTTTCGAAGTAACGACCAGGTAGTGTTCTGGGTTACTGTGGAGGAATTAATGCCTCAAGCCCATGGTGCTGCAACATTATGCTAGGCCCTTCACTTAGCAGGTACCACCGAGAAGAACTGCCAGGCGCGACACACCCATTTCAATTCTTCTGTTGTTCCTTTCGAACTCTTCTGTATTTTGACAGCAACCACCACTAAGATGTCGTAGGACCAAATGCACAATACTTTTTTTGACAGGTCTTCTAGTGCCGCCTGTAACGTGCCTGCGCTGTCCATCGCCACTGTGACCAGAACAGGATACTTAACTTCCTTATTCGGACACATCTAGTTTGTCTGTCCCAAAGGAGAAGCAATCTTCATTCTTTGGTAATTTCCACACAAGCAACAGCTCACACCCCAGAAATATATGCAGAGAGTACACTGATTATCAAACGCAAACGTTCAAATAACTGCGGCACTTTCTGTGAGGGTAAACGCGCGTTGGGAAGAACTGTACGCCCATTTTCAAGAAAGGATGAAAAAGAAATCGGGTGGATTGTCGATCGCCAGTGAAACACCCGTAGAAGAAAAATATGTGGCAGAACTATCACATAGCAACAACCAACTGAGAGAAAACACGCAGAACAGATTGAGCCCGCTTTTCCTCAGGCGGGTTCACTTGAGATCTTTAAACCCACCGCAGATCTTTTGAGGGGGCCAGAACAGCAAATGTTTCATATGCAAAAGAGGAAGCCATTGGTTACAGAAGACAGGCCGTAAAGGTCCTTCGCGTTTTTCTTGTGGTTGAATGGGCCCTTTACTTTTTCCACTACAGTTCCCTATCATTATGGACTCCATTTCATTCAAGAGTAGTAGTATAAGGCCGTTTTGAACATTAACGAAAGAATGGATGGAAGATAAATTTCCACTATTGCACAGCTTCTTCCCTCCTTGCCCAGTTCCCGAATAATGGAGGTGGACGTTGTGCCCTGTTTTGTAAGCAGCATAGAGAGGAACATAACAAGAGAAGTAGGGAAGCCATTACTCTAAGTGACCAAGGACGACGCCGTTGCTCTTGCAAAAACGAAAGGCGTAATTGACAGCGCACAACTGGATCGTCTCTGCACGTTGTCCAGACTTGTAGTAGGGGATGCCTCCCTCTATCTTGTCTTCGAACATGTTCAATAGTTTATGGTGCTGCGGCACTTTCACTAATGTGTCTTTCATGTGAATTTCTGTAATTCTGTTGTGACATTTGAGCTGACCCGATAAAACAGCAGCATTATTTGTACGCGGTTTCTCTGCGCTCCGCAATCTCCTCTGTATCCTGTTACTTTTTCTAAGAAAAAACCGTGTGGCCAAATTTTCCTGCTCGGCACCGCCTCCCACAGAAAAGATCGCCCCGGCCAGAGATTAACACCGTTTGGTAGCGCTGTTACAAGCAACGTCCATCGAGATCTGCCCTCCCCCCCCTCCCCTCCTGAAATTTTCGAATAGGTAGATGTGGTTTTCTCGTCTTGAGAGGGTTGCCAGAGAAAACATGCAAGAACATACTCTCTCTTCCGGTGTGTGAGTCCAATGCAACCCTTTTGATCACAGAAAGAGACGTACCAATGTTGACAAACAATGTGCTTAGTGAACCGCTCATGTAAGCAAAAGAAGGTGCCTTAGGTTCTTCGATTTTATCTAGGGGGACGCATTGTTCCGAGGAACTTCATTGTTGGAAGAACCAAGACAATTACATGGTTACGTATGTCAAAGTCTTCTCTTTCGCTACATTCCTTGTCGAGGGATGTAGATATATATACAATGCCATTCTTTAACATCTTCTGGTCCTTTCTGGTATCTGCAGGATAAATTTGTCCCTACACTAATATTGTCCCTACACTAAATATATCAAAAGGAATATCCACAAATATTAATCAACATACACACACGCACAATGACACCTTCTGGCGGCACAATTGGCCGTGTGCTAACATCTTTATTCATCATTACATCATTTTGCATTAGACATGCCCAGGCCGTTGCTCAAGGTTGCAAACCTAGATCGACCGGTACTGCTGGTTTTGACATGTCCCTATATGGTTACGGCTACTACAATGAAGCTGCTGGTCCTGGCTGGTGTTTCTCTAGTGAGTATGAGAACTACGACTATCAGCACGGTGGCTATCTTACATTCTCAGGCGGTAAATTTGGCTCTGCAACTGGTATTACAGATGTTTCTCTCGCCATTTACCCACCAGACTTATGTACTGCCCACGTCGGTACACTGCCTTCTAACTTCAATTACAACGAAGAGTTTACAATTTCCAACTTTACCATGCTACTGACTGGTTATTTCCGCCCAGATGTAACGGGTGATTACACATTTACCCTGAGGGCAGATGACCTGGCTTATTTAAGTTTTGGTGCTGGTAATGCCTTCGATTGTTGCGGTGAGACCGAGTCTGTGTCCGACCCTGGTGGTTTTGACTTGATCGTTGTCTGGAGGGCCGCCGATGACATGTCCGGAACTGTCACGTATAATCTCCAGGAAGGCGTGTACTATCCACTGCGTCTTTTATATGCCAACAGAGATTACTATGGTGTTCTTGATCTCAGTTTCACTGATCCAAGTGGTGTTACACATTCTGACTTCACCGAACATATATTCCAGTTTCCAGATGAGGCACAAGGGTGTGCCAACGAAATCCAGCACACCACTAACGTATGGACCGGAACCTACACCACAACATACTCTACATCTATCTTCACATCAATCGGAACAGATGGATATGGGACGGTAGAGACTATCTATTATGTCGAAACTCCAGAACCAGTTGTATCGTCTACCTCATACCAAGCAGGTACGTTCTCCCAAACAACCACTGTATCTACATACGTTACGCATACGGTTGGAACAGATGACATGACAACCATTCAAACCGTTTACGTTGTTGAGACTCCAGAGCCACAGACCTCGAGTACTACATTCACTGCTGGAACCAACACTGCTACTACTACTGCGTCTACTTACACTACCAAGTTTGTTGGCACCGACGGCATCACCACTACCGAGACTGTTTACGTTGTTGAGACACCTGAACCACAGACCTCAAGCACAACTTTCACTGCTGGAACCAACACTGCCACTACTACTGCGTCTACTTACACTACCAAATTTGTTGGTACCGACGGCATCACCACTACCGAAACTGTTTACGTAGTTGAGACACCTGAACCACAGACATCAAGCACAACATTCACTGCTGGAACCAACACTGCTACTACTACTGCATCTACTTACGTTACCAAGTTCGTTGGCACTGACGGTATCACCACCACTGAGACAGTTTACGTAGTTGAGACACCTGAACCACAGACATCAAGCACAACATTCACTGCTGGAACCAACACTGCTACTACTACTGCATCTACTTACGTTACCAAGTTTGTTGGCACTGACGGCATCACCACTACCGAAACTGTTTACGTAGTTGAGACACCTGAACCACAGACCTCAAGCACAACTTTCACTGCTGGCACGAACACTGCCACTACTACTGCGTCTACATATGTGACCAAGTTTGTTGGCACTGACGGCATCACCACTACCGAGACAGTTTACGTAGTTGAGACACCTGAACCACAGACCTCAAGCACAGCTTTCACTGCTGGCACGAACACTGCCACTACTACTGCGTCTACATATGTGACCAAGTTTGTTGGCACTGACGGCATCACCACCACTGAGACAGTTTACGTAGTTGAGACACCAGAACCACAGACCTCGAGTACTACATTCACCGCTGGAACCAACACTGCTACCACTACTGCGTCTACATATGTGACCAAGTTTGTTGGTACTGACGGCATCACCACCACAGAGACTGTTTACGTTGTTGAGACTCCAGAACCACAGACTTCTAGTACAACTTTCACTGCTGGCACGAACACTGCCACTACTACTGCGTCTACATATGTGACCAAGTTTGTTGGCACCGACGGCATCACCACCACTGAGACAGTTTACGTAGTTGAGACACCTGAACCACAGACATCAAGCACAACATTCACTGCTGGAACCAACACTGCTACTACTACTGCATCTACATATGTGACCAAGTTCGTTGGTACCGACGGCATCACCACCACTGAGACTGTTTACGTTGTTGAGACTCCCGAGCCACAGACCTCGAGTACTACATTCACTGCTGGAACCAACACTGCTACTACTACTGCATCTACTTACGTTACCAAGTTTGTTGGCACTGACGGCATCACCACTACCGAAACTGTTTACGTAGTTGAGACTCCCGAGCCACAGACATCGAGTACTACATTCACTGCTGGAACCAACACTGCTACTACTACTGCATCTACATATGTGACCAAGTTTGTTGGTACCGACGGCATCACCACTACCGAAACAGTTTACGTAGTTGAGACACCTCTACCACAAACGTCCAGCACTGTCTTTGTCGAAGGAACAGCCTCAATTATCACAACAGTTTCGACATTCACCAGTTACGTTACAGGTATTGATAATGTTACTACCATCAACACCATTTATGTTGTTGAAACACCCGTTCCATCAACAGCCAGCTCAATATTTATTGAACCAAGTTCTAGTTATCAGTCAGCTGCTTTTGATTCCATTGAGTTACCATCTGGATTCTTCCCACCATACGACGGTTCTTCCACGGACCTTTCACTTTCGCCTTCATTATCTCAGACATCATCTATCATTTCTCGTCCAACTAGTAATGGTAACGTAACAACTACTGTACCAGACATCCCTACCAGCGAGAAACAAATCAGTGGTTCCCTAACTATCAAAACAGGTTCCTCAGGTCTCGACCATTCATCCTCTCTTGATGCTGAATCTAGATCTTATTCAAATACGTTAACAATATCATCTGGCTCTGCATCACCCGTTTCTGCTGTTTCCAGCTTGTCCCCATCATCCCACCCATCTTCGTCTCCTCTTACCAGCAAGGCATCATCTACATCTCCATTTTCGACTTCCGTGGCGTCTGTCCCAATCGTCACTTCTGCAAGTAACTCTCGGATATTGGCGACATCTAGTCTAGATACGTCTAGTCCTTACGCAACAGCATCTTCCTCCTCCATATCATATGCTTATTGGAACACATCATCATCATCACCTATTTCTATTGGGGCGTCTTCATCAATTCCACCAACAACCATGGCGCCAAGCACATCTACATCTACTGCCAATGGCATTCCTCCAAACCCTTCATTCTCTGACCCTAATAAGGCCAATAACCCTACAGCTTCCCTAATATCTTCTAATTATCCCTCATCGTCATCTAGCGGGACATCTCAATCTACCATTTCTGGCAGCTCAGTTTCGTCCATGGCCACTATTTCTGGTTCATTTTCGGTTCCTGTATTTTCAGACTCCGTTAAAGAAAACGTCCCTACAGGTTCATTACTATCCACAGAAATATCTCGTAGTCTTTCAGTAACAGGCAGCATGACCAGCAGTACGACAATGTCTACCAATACACTCGTTACACCAACTAGAGATTCTACAAGCGTTAGCCCAGTGCTGAACTCGAGTGGCACGTTTTCCGCTACATCTGAAGAGATTTCTGAAGTATCATTCACAACATCATCGAAGTCCCTAGTCTCTTCCAAAAAACAGTCAATATCATCCTCGACATCAATCCAATCAGGTAGTGCATCAGTGGACCATTCTTCTGCAATTCATAACAGCGCATCCTCTTTACAATCTAATTCAAACATGCGCTCCGTGGACAGTAGTGAAATATCATCACAGGCAATCCTCACAGTTCACGATAACTCATCCAGTACGATGGTGTCTAGTCTCCAATACTCAGCTTCTGTTGTAACCTACAAAACGGTTGTATCTGGAATGACAACCTCATTGATAAAGACCGTATATGTTACAGTTGACTGTGGAAAGGATAAGCCAAGCACCGAGAGCAGCACTTCCATCGAGATATTGCACCCAAACAGAGAAAGTATAACGAGATCTGGTGATGTGCAGACAGCTTCTTCATTCGATAAGGTACAGTTTACAACTGCTCCAGCCCAGAAGTCGCTGAGGTCCTCTCTTCCAAATGAGAGTTCGCATCCCGAAAACAACAACCAAGATATTGACATACAATCAAGGAGATCACTCTCTCCAAAGGATACTACAATTTCCAGTCAAACGATCAAAGTATCCTCTACGACAACTGTCACGGATCTAATACAGCAAGAGCCATCGAGTATTCAGCAGTATCCTCACACTACAAGCAACATGATCGGAACACAACCATCTAGTACATCCAGTCAACGAGCTACCCCAAGCTCCATTGCCACTGAGTACAGTGGTGCCGGCACTAAGCAGAAGTTAACCAGCTCTATCATTACGTTCGCACTGATCGTACGTTTGCTGCTCTGATTACTACATCATATACATCTTTATTTGCATCATAATAACATAACATATATACATTCTTTCATTTTATACAAAACACACACATTTTAACGAAAAGGTTTCATAGTAGTAAACGTATGCTAAACAAAGACCAAATGGTGGAGTTGAACGATTACACACGTGATCACTTTAATATTTCGCGTCTGCTTCCCGAAGTGGCACCGACGTTGATAAGGACAGGAATAAAAGCAACCCTGCCGAGATTGTCTTATCCGCAGCCAAGATTATTACTACTGTGCAGCCAAATGTACAGTATCCCTGGTTACACAACCGATATATCACAATATCTTACATCGAGCGAAAGGAGGAAATACTCATCCATAGCAATGGTCCAATCAGACGCAGACCAACTACCGTAGCGAGAAAGGTTCCTGCACCATTGTTACGAGAGAAATCGACCTATTTGGTAAATCAACCTACACACTGTCTCATACTGCAGTGAATTCGAAGCCTTCTGGACATACCCCTGATTTCATCCCCTTTTCCAGATCGAACACTGTTTATGGTAATTTCTAGAAGGCCACGGCGCCCCGTCTCCATAGTGAAATAAAGATGCAAACAGCATATCCAGCGATGTCAAGTTTCCATATTCACGGATGTGGGTGTTGATGGACACCCCTGAAATCAAAAAAAAAATAGAAGAGGGGGCTACACCGGAACGAAGCCTTCTGCGGCACCCCCCCCCTCCTCACGGCGCTAATTGTTGTTTATTTTGATCCCTAAGACCATCGGGCACGGCACTTACCCACATCCACACACCACTGTGTATCCATTCCTACCACAGTTTTACTAAGTTCCAAAAATAAAGAAACTGTAAACGAGGGATTGGCAACTCCAAATTCGCGCAAATCGCCAACATGAAGGAGCACTAGGCGTGGTTACCACGGCAAAGTAAAACTAATGCCCCATTACCAGAGGAATAGAAGCATGAGAATATATCGCTGCGGATGAACCGTGCAGTCTTGTCGCACCAATCCCCTTGTCTACCTGCCCACCCCCTCTCATCAATTCTCACACGGGCGTGTTCGCACACATATGCAATACTTGGGCGCTCAATAATCAAGCAGCCTGGAAGACGACTTTCAGAAAGGACACGCCGTCAATCTTCTACGAATGTTTTGTAGACGATCCTTGTAGGAACCGGCAGCTAGCTGCACAACAGTTGCCTGTGAGGGCTACGAATGCCTCGAGACCTGGGATCTGCCCTACCAGGTAAGGAAGATTTCTCTTACCTAATCAGGCCATACCGTTGTGCGGACCGGTCAGTGGGGCGGTGTCGCGCTGGGTTTTCACACAGAGGATGAAGCAGAAAGAAAAAAAGAGATGGCGTGGGGGTTGTGCAGTGCCTCCTTGTCCCAAAGGAGAACCCGGCCGATATAATACTGCAAGTAACCCAGCGCACCTTGGGGTCGCCTGCGTGGGTATAGTGCAGGAGCCACAGACACCCAAGAGGGTAATTACACAGGGAGGATCTGCCGTTGAACAATAAGGGATGCTGGGTAAAGATGGGTTCGGCCCGAATGTGCATGTGAAGAAAGAGCCGTAGGACGTGCACTGCTGATCTGAGGGCGCGGGCGTCGAGGGATCGCAGTGCCTGAATACTGCGCAACTGGTTACGGATGCCACTTCAAATAAGCATGTGCTAAGAGATCGCCCCCCCATCTTTGCCTGCTCTAGGCGTATTTTATACCCGTTCAGGAGCGAGGTTGTTGCACAACCCGTAATGCGTAGAATTTCAAGAGTGATGTAAAGGGTGCTAAGGAATGCAACAGGACCAGCATGGTAAGAGAATCCGCAGGGGGAAAGGGGTTTATTACTCAATTGCGTAATAAAAACTGTCAGAGCCAGCGCTCCTTTCAATTGCTGTGTTAATCATTGGCAAATTTGGAAGACGAACAAATTTCTAGGGCTGGCTGCCGGCATTAATACTCTCGAGCGAAAAAGTTGCATATATATGTGCTATAGAAACCTGCAAATATAGGCATTCAATAGTTCCCTTTCTCTGGCTCATTCCAACATTCACACACACACACACAATCGCAAAACAAACCAACAAACAAACAATATGATATACCCCACGTCTAAATCATGGATGGGTAGTCAATTATCAATTATAGCCCTATGTCTTTCCATGCTGCTTTGGACCGCAGTTGAGGCTGCGCAAGGTTGCAAGCCAAAAAATATCGGATCCGAAGGGTTTGATATGAACCTATATCATTACGAATACTACAACACATCCTTACCAGCCGGTTGGTGCTTTTCGAGTGAGTACCAGAAATACGAGTACCAGCATGGTGGTTATGTAACGTTCGGTGGTGGTAAATTTGGTTCTTCCACCGGTATCACAGATCTATCATTGAAAATCTACCCACCTGAGTTGTGCACTCCTTATGTTGGCACTCTACCATCTAACTTTAACTATCCAGAAGAATTCACAATCTCCAATTTCACCATGCTTCTCACTGGCTACTTCAGGCCTTTAATGACTGGTAACTACATGTTCAATCTAACAGCAGATGACTTAGCATATCTGAGTTTTGGTGCCGGAAATGCTTTCGACTGCTGTGGCCAAGATGCATCTGTGACTGATCCTGATGCTTTTGATCTAATTGTCATCTGGCAGAGTCCTACTGACCTGTCTGGTCATGTCTCTTATTATCTACAGGCCGACGTTTACTATCCATTGCGTTTGCTATATGCCAATAGAGATTATTATGGTGTACTGGGTCTTACCTATACTGGTCCGGATGGCATCACGCATGACGATTTTACCGAGCACATATACCAGGCCCCAGATCAGGCGGGTGGATGTGCAGATGAGGTTGTATACACAACTACAGGATGGACTGGAACGTACACCACAACATATTCGACAACGATGTACACAACTATCGGGACGGATGGATTTGGAACTCTCGAAACCACATATTACATTAAGACACCAGAACCACAGACTACCAGTACCTCGTATACACCTGGCCCAGTCACAGAAACTACAACAATTTCAACGTATACAACACACACTGTAGGTACAGACTCTTTGACTACAACTGAAACCGTTTACGTCGTAGAAACACCTACATCAAGTACCCAATCGTCATCGTCCTTTGTATCCTCTACTATAGTAGAGTCTTCAGAGTCTGTACTTGTACCATCGTCGTCACTAGTAGAATCATCTTCATTATCCTCTACTATAGTAGAGTCTTCAGAGTCTGTACTTGTACCATCATCGTCACTGGTAGAATCATCTTCATTATCCTCCTCATTATCTTTGTCATCATCAGCCCCAACAACACCGGATACCCTGATGACCTCATCGTCAACAGTCGACTCGAGTAGCGTTATGTCGTCAACTACTCATGATTCAAGTTCCGAGATTCCATCTACCGCATCAACATCGTTAGCTACTGGTTGGTCAACTATAAGTATTCCTTCTGGTATCCCTACTAGCCAAAAGGAGCTGAACAGCACTGCAAGCATATCATCCCAAACACATTCACACATTTATTCTGATTCAGAGGTACCTTCCAGTGTGACCACCTCAGACCCAATCTCTAGTGTGACCACCTCAGACCCAATCTCTAGTGTGACCACCTCAGACCCAATCTCTAGTGTGACCACCTCAGACCCAATCACTAGTGAGACCACCTCAGACTCAGCCTCTAACAAGGTTACTTCTGATATCATCTCTAGTAAAACTACTTCTGTTGTCGTGTCCAGTATATCTGTGTCAGACCCTGTTTCTGAATCAACACACACCTCAATGACATCTGGTAGTATTTCAAGCACAGATAAGTCCGATTTCTTCTCCACCGGAGTAACATCAAGCATTTCTACTCCATATGGCCCCTCCTACAACACGTCAACTAACACTGTAATAACAACAGAATCAGAAACGGTACAAACGAAGAGCTCCGCCACAACAATAGACACCACTAGAAACACTCCAGCAGAATCCAGTGATATTACCACAGGCACCGATAACATGTCTAGATCAATTCATTCCACCGCAAAACATTCTGGAGAAACTGATCTAACTTCCACGAGTGAATATTTAAGGACATCTCAAGGATATTCCGGAAGTACAACTAAGTCTACACATTTGACATACCCAACAGATTCTGAAACAGTGAAGAGTGAAACTGCTGTGTTTAATACCCATTCCACAACCAGTGTACACCAAGAGACTTTGAACCCAAGTAACTCAAACACATTATCATCCACACCTACATGCTCAAATTCGGAGACTTGTACTCCAATAACATTTGTCAGTCAGTATTCCGAAGTGCCTTCATTCAGTGGACCAACAACCGTGCCTCATGTGATAAGTAAAGATTCAGCTGTTAAAACATACTCATATCCGTATGGACTTCTAGCTCTAATTTTTGTTACAGGTATCTTTTAAAACAATTCGCATCTTAAGAAATCTCACCATTCCATGGAGGGATAAAACAACTTATATATATATACATATATACCACGATATGTAAGTTTCTGCATTTATCATTTCTTAATTATTAATAACTGTAAGGCGAATAGTACACCGACCGAATGCCATACGCGGGAGCTGGCAATACGAAACTAACGAGTGTGTACGCGTGCTAATTATAACTTTTGTTCTCAACAAATAATGTACATAGATAGTTGAGGCAACCTGTTTCACCACAAGGGAAGGTCAGCTCTCCATTCTGAATAAGAACAAAAAAAATTACATACCTCACCTCTGATGGCAAGATGTATTGACGGGGAACATGATAATGGATCTGAAACCCGGTTGCATGTACACACCCAACGTTTGTATATAGAAGGGAAAATTGGGTGGCGTTTGACAGCCTATCTTATTATACACGATTAAAAGAGATTGTTAACCGCTGAAAAGGAAGCGTTAAAATTTATATCAAAGAAACCGGAGCTGGCCATGAGAAGATATTCATTCGACCTCAAAATAAAACGCAAATTTCATCAGTAGCATACAAAGTAAGAGGAGTCAAATGGATACCACAATTCTCAGAAATCAAAAAAGAGAAGAGTAGAAAAATATTATGGGCAGTCTTTCTGTTAGTCGTCCACACACAAAACTATGCAAGGGAGAGATGTATGTGATGTATTATTCCGTGGGTTGCATCTGTTACCTAAGTGCAATGCAATTGAAGTCACTTACCAGGGAAAGGATTGTAAAACAGACACACACTTTATAACAACTCTGAGTTGAATATATGTGTTCTGTCACGTTGCACAGTAGCAAATATTTATAAGTCTTCCACAAATTGTCCATATCAATAGAGAGGCCAGAAACCAATACTAACATGACAGTGTGCAAATGCACCAGACCATAGAGGTAACAACATTGTTCCCAAATGGCTACTGAGATATCAAAGGATAGTTTGCGTGAAACGGTACAATCACGGTATGGGTTATGTTAACAGCTGTTCTCATTCTGATACTGTAATGTCAACAAAACTAATTTCTTACACGGAGTGAAATGTAACTGAGGCGCAACAGACTCGGGGCAACCGTGCCTTAGAAGGTGGCAATAACCTAGGTTACTGTTGTGATCCCACAGTGTTCAACTTTTAGCGGTTGATAATGCACAAGAAAATGCAAATGGGTGTATTGTTCTAGCCACCGTCTCTGTTGATCATGGCACAGGAATAGTAGCAAGTGAAATAATTGTTGCTATAAGATATAACCGTTTCAATTGAGGTCCTAATCACCTCTGCCATTGTAAGAGAACATGGTAAAACAGATGGTAGAAATGAATATTTTTTCGCTTCTTACTTCTTTCTGTATTGATGCTAGTTTGTATTTAATTCTGCCATGTAGTGTTTCTCTGACGTAAAGTGTGCTAGAGAAAATGTAATCTGTCTGTCTATACCATCCCTCTGTGTTCTACTCCTTCCTTTATTGATATCTTTAACCATCCTGTAGTACAAACTGCTCTTTACTTCTTTGTGGTGCATGTTTTGTCCTGGTGTGTATTGGGCGTCCACTGTTAACAAGCCTGGAGCACTGCACCTTCTTCTGAGTAAGCTGTGCCGATTACATGTCGGGCATATTTTCGCACGGGCTTAAACAGGCGTAGACACGCACGCTAAAAATCGCTCACAGAGACGACGCAGGAAACGAATTAGGAAGCGCTGAGTGTTGGGATCTGCCAACGAGGGGTGCGGCAGTTCACAGGGATTCATGGCGTGACTAGTGGAAAGAGCGTATAACTACACAGTCAAACAATATCCTAAAATAATAATGGGATATGCCAAATGCGGAAAATGGAAAGAACAGGAAATGCAGTACGGAGTCGTCTTAGCACACTTCTTGCCTATTTCAATAAGCAGCTACATACCACAAGACTCCACCGACTAGTACTCTGGTCTCTTTTTGGGCTGTCATTCTATTTAATTCTGACTAGTAGTTACTGGGATTATCCGAGGGGGACTCCACTATCACTCACTGAGAGTGAGTGGGCTAGGGACATGAACAGGGGGGTTACCTTCGGCATTCCACTATTTTACCTGTAGAAAGGAGGGCACGGCAACTGTTCAACTGCCATTTGGATGTTCGTAACAACAAGGGGTGGCTACTTTTCTATTCCACTAAAACCATTGTACACAATTTTTCAAC
>JAKTPZ010000127.1:5796-22266 GCA_030579215.1 Maudiozyma pseudohumilis
GAATCAGATACTGGATAACATGGACCTGTCCCTTCACGACACCCCAATGCAATGCGGTGACAAAAAAGAAAGGTGATTTTGATTTTTTAAAGTCTAATATTGAAATGGAAGATCTCCATGAGGGAGAGAACTTTGATATATTCATTACTGGTAGCGAGAATGATTCTGAACAGCATTTTATTGATGGTGCAGAAGCATATGAAATGCATACAAATTTGCATACAAGACGGATTGATTGGAATGAGGATCTGCATGAATATATTCAGAACAGTAACGAAAAGAGTTGGATGATATGTTGTGGACCTGAATCACTAGTAAGTGATGCCTGCACATTTGCAGAGGTTAATAATATCAATTTTATTTCAGAATTTTATTCAATTTAATGGTTATAGTCTCATATATATTTCTGATGATCATAGAAAAAACATTTGTGTTGTTAAAAACCATATAACCTTCTCCTTGGTAGATAAAGGAGGACCTATTTAAGAACTTTCCCGTGTCAGGAAATGGTCATGGTAAGAAATCTAGCAATGTGATTGGTTCGATTTCAATGTCTTGTCAATCCGAAACCAGTAACATATCCTCAAAAGGGTCGTTACAGGAGAAAGACATCCTTTCATCTATGAAAGGTAGAAAAACACACTTCTTAGTTGTTTGGATATGTAGTAATTGTGGTGCTTGGAATACATTATTTATAATGTGGTGTATATTGGTCAAACTCAGCTTTGGTACCCCCAAAGAAAGTATACAATTAATATCCAGAAACAGTTCGACTGGGAGATGAACTACCAACCGTCACGTGATTTGAAACATTTTACCAAAAATAAATGCGCAAGCCCGGAATCGAACCGGGGGCTCATCGATGGCAACGATGAATTTTACCACTAAACCACTTGCGCTGTTATTTTATGCTGTTTTATCCAAAAAAGGAGTCTACATATAATATGTGATCACGTGATTGGAATTATAAAAGTATAGTTTAAAAAGCTTCTGTAATTGTACATGGAGAGGTAGGTAGTATATTTTCATGTAAACCATATATCCTTCATTTAAAATACCTGTCATATCAACAGTAAAACAGGCGATATTTATAACACCATTTATACATGTTTACTGTCCAAGAAACCATTGCTCTTGGTATAAATTCAGGTTGTAGAAGTGTAAAGGTTGTGATTATATCATTCCAAAATTGGGAAAAGTGGATTAATTGGTTTGAAAAACTTATTGAGTTAAGCATCTGAGAATTTTGTAATGGGTTCTAATAAAATGGATATTACCCTGAGAATAAAGATTTCATACCAGTCGTAAGAGCAAAGATACGTTTAGACCAATATAATCACAAACAAGTATATAGAACGTACAAATGGTACCACCATAAATATATTCAGTTTGGCACACATATTCTTTATCTTATAGAAGCTTGTGATAATTAACCAGTGAGGATTTCTATGCTTGAAAGACCATTAAATAGTACAGATTTTTATTTGTTTTTATTACCAGTTGAGGAGTCTTTAAATTAAATTCATTCAGGGATTTCCAAATAATGCTGCTGGAAATGGTACTAGTGTTCACATAGCTTAACCGGACGCGATGAGTATAAAACATGTGACACTGTAACTGTGTAAATAAAGCGGACAGGTTAATTTCGACTGTGACTCACAGGCAGTCAGGAAAACATTTTCATCGACGACGACAATTGTGCATTGACAACAAATTCGCAATTAGCACATAAGATGCGTTAAGTATGAGAGATTAATAAATTATGTAGTATGATTAAGTATAGTTAGTTTATAAAATAAGTATAGAGAAACTGTTCAAGTTAATCGTACAAATATGTCAATTAATGAATCTCCAATGCATACTCATCAAGAAATTCATACGATTTTTTCTCTTTGTTGGGAATACCAACTCAAATTATTCATTTAATTATTTAACTAAGCCAAAAGTTGGGTTCTCTTACTAAACAAAAAAATAAAAGTGATAAATTGGTATAAAAATAACAACTCATCAAAAGGTGGGTTTGTTTGGAAAGAGGGGTGTGGTTTTAGAATATCAATATCGATAACTATTTATCTGGAGCTCTACTTTTGAAACCTATCGTATTGTGCAGTTGCATCATTATTATGTTCCAAAAACTAAAGTTCCATGATTTGAAACTTCATAAGTACAACCACTCTTATCTTTAACAGTATATACATCGAACATCTTCACACTTGTACTACTATACCTATACATTATTATATATATATACTGATTACCTATTTCGGAAGTAGTAGTTAGCCCACGCCACGATATCGTATTTTTCTTCTTCTCAAGGCGGTTCGCGATTAGGGAGCTGATTCTGTTTTTTGAAGGTCCGAAGCCGAGCAGAAAATAGGGGATCGAATATATAAACAGCATAATTTTAACTCATTAATTCCTGGGTTTCAATTTTATCTATATTCATTTAATTTTGAATTGCATACTCCTCTGAATTTTGATTATCCCCAAAAGTACAGAAATGTCGGACGGAAGAATAAATTACGATCCGCAATTCAAGCCTGTGCAGAATATCTACGAGGATAGGTTGAGGCAATTTACCGATCAAGGTGGTGATTATCACGATTTGAATCTAACCAAATTCTACGACAAAGAGAGAATATCTTTGGATCAGAATCATGTAAAGATTGAATGGTACCAAGTCCCATTTGAGAAGGGTAGTTCTCCTGTATCTCCAGATAAGAGACCTTCGTGGGCATCCATTATTAGTAAGGACAAAAAAGGTGAATTGAACTTCCAACCTGCCCACAAAGGACAACCATTTGGTCCTAGTTGGTCCACAACATGGTTCAAGGTTCACCTTTCTGTGCCACAAAAATGGGTTAACACTCAAGAACAACTTGTTTTCGACTTTAATTGCAACAACGAGGGTGTTGTGATAGACCCAAACACTTTACTTCCAGCTACTGCATTTTCTGGTGGTGAAAGAAGAGAGTATCTTCTTCCAAAAAAAGAAAATGGTGACTATTTCTTTTATATCGAAACTGGAAACAATGGTATGTTCGGGTGTGGTTCCGGTTCAACCATAAATCCACCAGATAACAACAGATTCTTCCATTTGGATTCTGCTGATATTGTTTTACCAGATTGGGAAGCACGTGCTCTATACATTGACTTTTGGATGTTATCTGATGCTGCTAGGGAACTACCTGGCGAAACTTGGCAGAAACACAGAGCACGCCAATTAGCCAATGATGTAATGAATATGTTTGATCCAGACAATAGACATTCCGTGGTTAAGTGCCGTGAGTACCTGAAAAAAGAATATTTTGATAAATACACTAATGACAGAGCCGTATACTTTCAAGGAGACAATAATCAACTGACCAATGCGTATGGTATCGGTAACTGTCACATTGATACCGCTTGGTTGTGGCCTTTTGCTGAAACAAAGAGAAAAATTGTCAGGTCGTGGGCGTCACAATGCACAATTATGGAGGAGTATCCTGAGTACCAATTCGTTGCATCACAAGCTCAACAATTTAAATGGCTACTGGAAAACCACCCAAAGTTCTTTAATGATGTTCTCATTCCCAAAGTCCAGGATGGCCAGTTCATTCCAATTGGTGGATCATGGGTTGAAAATGACACCAATGTTCCAAATGGTGAGTCATTAGCGAGACAGTTCTTTTTCGGTCAAAGATTCTTCTTAAAATATTTTGGTTTTAAATCTGATGTCTTCTGGCTACCTGATACCTTTGGGTATTCTTCCCAGATTCCGCAGCTGTGCCAACTTTCAGGTCTTAACAAATTCCTCACTCAAAAGCTTTCCTGGAATAATATCAATAGCTTCCCTCATTCAACCTTTAATTGGGCGGGAATTGACGGTTCTGTATTGTTAACCCATATGCCTCCTGGAAATACGTACACTGCCGATTCTCACTTTGGGGACGTCTTACGCACTTCCAGACAAAATAAGTCTAACGAGTTTTACGGTTCTGGATTAATGCTTTACGGTAAGGGTGACGGTGGTGGTGGTCCAACGAGAGAAATGATGGAAAAAATGAGAAGAATTAGATCTATGAGTAACAAGAACGGTAATGTAATCCCAAAGTTACAGGTTGGTACGTCTGTTGACGAGTTCTATCAGGACATTCTGAAACGTACAGACAATGGGGAAAAGTTGCCAACCTGGGATGGGGAGTTGTATTTTGAGTTCCACAGAGGTACATACACTACTCAAGCAAGTACCAAGTATCTAATGAGGAAATCTGAGGTTATCATGCATGATTTAGAATGGATTGCTACGAAGACCTCGATTCTCTACCCAGATTCATACACTTATCCAGCTGAACATATTAACGACCTGTGGGAGAATATTTTACTATGTCAGTTTCATGACGTTTTACCAGGATCTTGTATCGAAATGGTGTACAAGTATGAGGCAGTTCCTATGTTAGAACAAGTTGTCGAGAAATGCTCTAACCTTATCAAGAAGGCTATTCAAGTGTTATCTGAAAAGAAGAGAAGTTCAGAGACCACTCAGATCGGTACATTGAACTGGTTACAGAATGAAACTACTTTAGAGAAGTCAAATGAATTCCATTCAACAGTAAAGGATACTGAGGATGCATTTATCTTAGCTAACGGTAAATTATCCGTAAAAATTGACAAGAGCACAGGTGTAATTACCCAGATCAAGGATGTACAGTCTCAAACCGAATACCTGGACATTAAGAATGGTAGAAACAAGATTGGTGCCAACCAATTTGTTTTATTTGATGACAAACCTTTAAATTGGCAAGCATGGGATACTGAGTTATACTCCGTGAACCAGTACAAGTATCTACAGGAAGTAGAAAAAGTTCACATTACGCGCAATTCGACAGACGAATGTTCTGTTGAGGTTGTTGTTAAGGTAACGAATGGATGCACATTGAAGAGTACTATATCATTGAAGAAGACATCATTTGAGTCCCAAAACAAATCTAAAATCGATATTAGTACCCTGGTATCTAATTGGGATGCGAAGAACAAATTCCTGAAGGTAGAATTTCCTGTCAATGTTAGAAATGAAATGGCTTCATACGAAACTCAATTTGGTATTACCAGAAGACCAACCGTCTATAACACTTCTTGGGATGTCGCAAAATTTGAGGTGTGTCATCACAAATTTGCCGACTACTCCGAGTATAGTAAGGGTGTCTCCATTCTAAATGACTGTAAGTACGGTTTTTCCACTCATGGAAATTTGATGAGGCTTTCTCTGCTTCGTTCTTCCAAGGCACCAGATGCCCATGCAGACATGGGTACCCATCAAATCAGATATGCTATCTTCCCACACAAGGGTCAATTGGGACCAGACACCGTTAAGCTTGCTTACGAGTTCAACTATGATAACAAGTATGATATTCCTGCAGAAATAGTCGAACCGTTTAAGGAAATTATCGATATTATTGGAGACGAGAATGTCATACTGTCAAATATCAAACGTGGGGAAGATGATGCTTCAATCAATTCAAATTACTCTCTCGAGAAAACAAAAGAGAAAAGTATTGTTGTCAGAGTTTATGAATCTCTAGGTGGCGAATCCAAAGCGTCATTGATGACATCTTTGCCATTAAAGAGTGCAATGAAAATTGACAATCTCGAGCTGAAGACAAAGGAGAAATGCGAGTTCCTTTCTTGGAAAGGAAAAACACATATATCTGAGATTCCGATTACATTGAGACCTTTCGAAATTGCCTCTTATAAGTTAGTGTTCCAATGATCTTTTGGAATGTGTGTTTGATGGCCCATTACTTTTTCCCTCTTAAATTTTTTCTCTACTCTATTTTTAAACTATTATCAAAACCTAAATATCCTTATGTTAACATATAAATTCTAGGACCACTTTCTAGTATGGAATGCCAACTGCTTCACCAATGATAACGAATGTTCTAACTCTGTTATTACCGTGATGTTGTTGGCATAGAATATTGTTGCGAGACTTAACCGAAGGGTGTTGAGCTCGGCCGTCAAGTAATAAAATTGTGGGAGGCAATACCCTGAAAAAAGTTTGGCACGACGTAAGAAAGGAGTGTGCTTCCACAATTTAAAGTCTACATAAACAAGAGAACCAGCTATTACTCAGATAATGTCAACAATTTTTGAGGAAACTGCTTTAAAGAAGCATGTCAAATTTCTGAAAAGGCATTTGACTCTGCTACCCGCTAGTAAACAGGGTTATGACGTGAATAAACTCGCCATACTTTTCTACGCCATCGAAACACTGGCATGCTTAGGCGAAGATGTTGCCACACAGTACAAGGAAAATATTCAGTGGATACATAGTAACTACATTATCAGAGAAACTAGGTTTGGTAAAATGTCGGGATTTGTTGGTAGTGCGAGTTTAGATATTCCAGGAACGATGACACTTAGCTTGCCAAATACTCTCTTTGGATTACTGATTACGCTGCTCTTAAATGACGAGCAGTTTTTTAAAGATAATCTGGACCAAGAGTCTCTTTTACGCTTTGTTGGAAGCTGTCAGCTTAAGAGCAATGGATCCTTTGTATCTGTTTTAGACTACCATTCAGATGAGCCATCCCCCATTGATGCCCATGACTTGCGATTCAGTTATATTGCCGTAGCAATAATCTTTACTCTAGGATGCCGTACAGAGTCTGATTTTAATAAATATATCGATATGGACAAGCTTGTGTCATACATCCAAAGCCAAGCTTGTGTTTGTGGAGGATACGGCACCTCAGGGGAAGCTCACTCTGGCTACACATCTTGCGCTTTATCAACATTAGCTTTATTAGGAAAATTGGGCCAAATAAACCAAACCCACAAAGAGCAAACAATCCAATGGCTACTCGAAAGACAAGTTAGCAGGCTTGGAGCAATGGGAACCACGGATATATCAAATGAATGGTATGATGAGAATGACCATGGTGGATTTCAAGGTAGAGAAAATAAATATGCAGACACTTGCTATGCTTTCTGGTGTTTAAATTCACTCAGCATTCTAGAGCCCAATTACAAAGAGATCTGTGACACAGATCTAGTAAACAATTACCTTCTTGACAAGACGCAAGATATGCTAACAGGAGGATTCATGAAGAATGATGAAGAGGACGCGGACATCTATCATACTTGCTTAGGCGTTGCTGCATTAAAGCTCATCAATGGTGATTTCAATGGCGTATTATGTATCCCAGACAATGTTCTAGTCGGTTTTACATCTATCGAATGAATGGATTTTGAAATGCTTATTATGCCATACAAAATATACGCATCGTACCCTATCACCCACATGTGTTACTAGTACACATGCACATACGCTTTTACTATATCAAATATTTTAGTAATTCGTCTATAGTAATCATATACACGTCGGGTTCTGACGGCGAGTTTCCACCTGGAGCACAAGTTGTTACTATTTCTTTATGTGGGACATTTAACCAGTGTGATCTAAATATCATGTCATTATTATCTATCATTCTCATAATTTCCTCTGTTCCTTCAAAGTGCGTAAGTTCTTTAGCATTTATCGCGGCCAAATCACACGATATTCCTGTACCAGTGTATTTTGTATACGATTCCTTAAAGGACCAATAATATGCAAACATCTCCTTTAACCGCTCTGATGGTGTACCACGAAGTGTTTCCTTCTCTTCTTCATGGAATATATCTATGAAAGTGGGCAGGTTATCGATGTCGCCAAGGTCGTTAACAGAGGCAATATCGACTCCAACTTCGTCTACCGGATACCCACGAATTCCTCTCTTTACATACATAACGACATAGTCTTCGCCGTTGGACATACTGAACGCAATGTTTGGATGATCTTCCAGAAAGGGTTTCCCATTTTTAACAGTACCAAATGCAAGCCTTGATATATTCTTATGGCTCATCGTGGTGCAGCCAAATAATTGCAGGAGCCTATTACAAAGGGCTTTCTGTTTATCTTTTTCATTCTTCTTTGATTCTACCCTAGACCTCCATTGTATCGGGAGGATACGCATCGCTGTTTCAAATCTGAACACATCGTCCAATGCGGTCGATGAGAGACTCACAACTAGAATTGCCTCGTATGGAATTTCGTCTACCACAGCATTTAGATAGTGCTCCATAACGGTAACTCGCTCTTTTATTTCAAACACATAGCCAATAATCATTGCAAATGGATAAACCAGTTAGGGTTGTTTTCTGATTTGCAGTGTTAGTGGTGTATTAATGATTTGAGTGGCGCCTGCGACACTTTGCTGTGCGTAACATCCCACGGGTATTATTAGAGGTTTCCGGTGGATCGCACCAAAAAAAATATTGGGGGAAACTTCTTTGCGAAGAAGTATATGCTACAATATATATAGCGATAAATACCAGATTCGAAGAATAACACGTCCATACGTTATCTGAGTATTTGACGACAGCCCAGATTCTTCAAAATTGGGATCGGAATATGAGCAACAACGATATTTCAGAAGTAGACAAGAAGGAACTTTTTGATTCTGCTGTGCAGTTTCTAAGGGACCCTTCGGTGAATGATGCCCCCCTCACAAAGAAAATAGAATTCTTGGAGAAGAAAGGTTTAAACACAGAGGATATCGAGAGAGCTTTTAAAGTAGCCAAGAAACTTAGTGAAACCAATTCTCAAGATACCAGTTTGTCACCTGGGCAGGATGATCACAGGACTACTTCTGGTGATAATGGTAACAACATAAAGAGCACAGAAAACGTACCACGTTATACATATAATGCTGTCCCACCTGCACTCCCACAGCGGGACTGGAAGGATTATTTCATCATGACTACTGCAACCGCAGGGTTACTCTATGGACTATTCGAAGTCACGAAGAGGTATGTTATACCAAACATATTACCTGAAAGTAAAACTAAATTAGAGCAGGATAAAGATGATATCCAAAAACAATTCAGTAAGGTTGACAAACTACTAGATGCACTGGAACAAGAGCAACACCAGTACAGGGAGAAAGAAGACCTAAAACTAGAACAACTTGATACTACTATCGCTGACCTACAGCGCACCCTAAACGAGACTACGCGAACAAGAGAGACAATGGAAAACGATTTCAAACTACTAAAATTAGAGCTGAATCATTTACAAAATTCAGTGGATACATTTGTATCTGGAAACGACACTATACAGGAACTCAACCAGATGAGTAACGAAATTCTCTCATTAAAGAATCTCATCAAGGGTTCTAGTTTTGGAGCCGATGCTACACAAAAGATTGCTACCAATCTCCAGTTAAATGAAAGTATCAGAAGTGAATTAGAGACACCTTTAGATCCGCCTTCAAAGATCAAAAGTCCAATCAACGGTATTCCTGGTGTTGATGCAATTCCATCTGCAGCTGAGCTTTTGGCAAAGATGAACTTCGATACTGACGTCAATAGCGAGGCGCAAGGTAAAGAAGCGATCCCTGCATGGAAACAAAGCAGGAACGAAACAGCATTGAAGGGTACAACAGCAAACAAACATACAGGAACCTCTGAAGAATTACCAGCGTGGCAAGCTGCAATGGAGGCTGCACAGAACGTAGATGATCAGTAATTATGTATTTGAAATATCTGACGTTCCAACAATACTATGACAGTTATATTAATGGCGGAAGGTCGATATTTGACCGTTTATAGCCACGCTTATAATTTTATTGTAATTTATATAATTATTTTTTCGGTTTGTCGCTTGTTACGTTAACAACTATTAAAGGCCGTAGCTTCGCATTTTCGACTAGGTGTTTCGGGAACAGTCAAATAACACAGGTAGCCGGGACGAGAAATTAATCTAAGGACACAAGCCGCTAGGTATAATACAGGTGTCCCCAAGCCAATAAGATAATACATTGTGAGGTATAACCCAGCATACCTCTTTATATCCAGTTACTTTGGTATAGGCTACGTTATTAGGTCAACATTCGGAATATACCATCTGTGATAGGTAAATTGAGTCTAGTACCTTCAAGAGAGAAGAAAAAAGGAATGACAATGACTGTTTCATTACAGGATAAATCAGTCTATAACCTAGTCACCAGCTGTATCGATAAGCAGATCGGAGTGAGTGAGTTCTTAAATTTCTATAAAGAATTTTATATTGAGAAATTCTCAGGAGTTCTCGAAAATGACGACTCTGAAAATGATATCAATAACACAATCGAGATTTCCAATACTTTTTCCGACGATTTCGTACAACTAATGAATTCAAAGAAGTCAATAATCATTGCAGAGTATATTACCGAGATATTGTTTACTAATTACAACAGCGACTTAATAAAGACGTTCATGCCCAAATTATCTGCTGTCCATGAAAGCAAAATGTTGATTCATTTCTTTTCCAAAGCTAGTTTCTACTTTGCTACTTTAACAGACAAATTAGTTGTTGACCAATTGAATAAGGATCTTGCCGATGCAATTGTTCCAAGTTTACTATCACTTTCGATTGATCCGACGGATAATGAGTTGATTGTGTCTTTGTTCAAATTTCTTCAATCAGTAATTGCCTTGGCCACCACACCAATCATCCTCTCTACACAGTACAAAGACAGTTCCCATGACCTAATGAGGAGAATGTCCAAAATTAATAAATTACTCTTTAGAAAGGTATCGGAGGCAATCGATAAGAATATAGTATTCAAAAGTTCTAAACAGCAGTCCTTGAAAGAAGTGAAACAGGAATATATAAGTTCACCTTCTATTACATCCCCACAATTCATATCCAGTCCACTTTCAATGATCAAAACACCCATGTCTACATCTGGTCCGTCGGCGACCAAGTACAAAGATATGAAACTATTACGGTACTACAAAAATATTTGGTTGAATAACAAGATTATCAAGTGGGAGCCTATAAATTCGGATTTCTTGTCTAGATATGGTTCAATTGCGAATTCTATATTTCAGGAAAGTGCTCCATCACCACAGATAAACGATGCTTTAATAGCTGATCTGATAGAGACCTCTTTCACTTGTTTTGCCCAGTTTGTCAGTAACAAGCAATACCACCAAACCAATTCCAATTTAAACTTGCTAGAGAGACAATGGATCATATTTATTTCCAAACAATTACCATTGTTGATCTTGAAACATTCATCAGCGAATCCACAAGTAGTAACTGGTGCGCTGGAGAAAATCGATACAAAGGTGATAAAAGCAATTAAGGCGTACTACTCCGAGAAAGATGATATGAAAAGCCGAAATGAAGATTTGTTTGAGGACTATTCTTCTGCAAGTTTAGATATCAGACATGATTTTATCAAATCTCTAATCATTTTAGGTCTGCAACCGGCACAATTAATCAATGACTTCCTCAGGGATGATCAAGTCATTGATCCCAAGTCACTGCCAACTACTGACGAGTTAGTATACCAGTCACCCCAAGGAACACAAGAGGTCGTATCCGATGTGTCATCGTTCATCATCGAATCATTGAATTCCCTAGAGCTACAGAACATACTAAACAGTGAGAATGATTCCAGCAACGGCTTACATCAGATACTTTTGAATTTCGAGGCAGTCTCTCCAACAAAACAGAAGGAAATATCGGAGTCACTCATTCAGATATTAGATGAAGCTACAACTGTTTACAACTTTATTACAGTCACGAAAGTATGTGCTTTATTATCCTTCAACTTCTCACATTCACTCACATCCATTCTGTCATACTGCATGCCTAGCACACTAACGAAAATATTGATGAGGTTCGTAGATGAACTATGGCCAAATGTAGAGAAAGCAAAGAAAGAAGAAGTTGAAGATTCGGACGAAGCTATACATATATCGCTGTCTTTTAGCTGGTCGTTATTGTTATTAATAAACCTTTCAAGGAATTATGATATATCGTTAATTGATGTATCAATAACAGACGATGGTTCAAATCTAGAAAATTCATTCTCCACAAGATTTGTTACCAGCCTGGATAATATTCCTGATGATTTCGTTATTGAAGGTGGCAATCCAAAGGATCAAGAGATCCAAATGAAGTCACATAAGTTGATACAGGACTGGTTATCCGACCTTTTTGTCAATGGATCTATTTCTGATACTTTAATACAGAGTACAGATGCCAGACAGTTATCTAATATTGTACCATTCATTTTCAAGCAAACACTGTTCGCTGTAGAGATCAACGCCGTTTCAGATTTTAATAATATTATTGGTGGTATTGAATACTTTATCCAGCCGTTTATGCTCTCTGGGTTAATTAAGGTTGTTTTTTGGCTTGAGGACTATTTGTTACAACTGCGATACTCTGAAAAGCGTGAAGAGATGATTAATAAGATTTTCACCCTGATTAATACCTTATTCAACCCTAACACATTGAACGAGGATTCCCAAACATTCCACAATGCAGTGCTGAGAATGAATGCGAACAAACTATTGAAGATTTTTAGGCAGTTTAAGAAACAACCACAGTCAAATTATGGCGTATATTCATCCGATGCTCAGGATAATTCTGTTCTTGATTCCTTAATTGAGAAAATGGTGAATGTTCTTGGATTCTCACCAGTCTATTATGTGGATCCACGTTTATTAACGCCAGATAACGGCTATTCCCAACAGAAACCTTTAGGGTACGATAGATTCCTTGTATTTAACGAAAATCCGGTGAACAAAATTATGACGAATCAAATCAATTCATTCTGGAACCTACACAGCAGTACTTATTACAATCTGGACTACCTAAAGGAAGTCATTGACATAGTGACACCTAGACAGTTCTTAACGGATGTATTATTAACACTTAACTACAAACTTACAACGTATGGAGTACCTGCAATTAGGAACAAATCATCAGGAATAGAGTCTGAACAGGTGCTAGACTATCTTTTCTATTTCTTAGTTTTGTATGATTGCAATTCTCAAATTGATGCAGCTAGAATGATCCAACTATTTGAAGATGATATTGACTATGCTAACGATATTTCCGACTCTGGTCTTGTACTGAAAGACGAAAAACCCTCCGATAATACAACCTCTGACAAGCCAGACGAGGGAAATACACACACAAAAACAGAGGACATGCAAGATGATGATATTGATATGCTTTTTGGTGAAACGGAGACCAGCACGCACATCACTGAAATAGAAGCTAATCCTATTGAAATAAAAGAAGAACCTAAACATTTCAATGAGCTAAGTGCATTGGAAAGGAACTCTTTTGGAATTATTCTGCACGACATGAAGAGATGGCAAGATATCGCATATAAGAACAAGGAATTACCACAGGAGAAATACGACATTTTTTGCAAATACCACAACAAATATCTTAAAATGCTTAAAACTTGTGTATTCTAAATAGGTGAATGCTTCCTTTTTGTGTAATTTATGTAAGTTAACTATACCGGATACTGTAATATTACATATATAAATTCTGTTACTATTATGTTGGGATATTTTCCTCGGCTTCAATTGTCTTAACATTATGCTCTTGTGTTTTACCCTCCATAACTACTTGTTGAACCTGTTCCTTCTGTTTGGCCCTGTCTCTCATCCTCTCTTCAATAGTGTCCTTAACTAGTAGTCTGTAGACAGTAACTTGCTTGGTCTGACCAAGTCTATGCGCTCTATCCATAGCCTGAGAATCAATTGTTGGATTCCAATCAGAGTCGTAGAAAATAACCGTATCTGCTGCCGTTAAATTGATACCGAGACCACCAGCTCTGGTACTTAGCAGAAATACAAAAATGTCGGGTTTTGTTTGCCAATCATGAACCAAATCACGACGATCCTCCAGTTTAGAAGAACCGTCCAATCTAATGTATGTGTATTGTCGATATGTGAGGTATTCCTCCATCAAGTCCATCATTTTGGTCATCTGGAAGTAGACTAGTACTCTGTGACCTTCCTCCTTTAATTTGACTAGTAATTCATCGAGTTTCTTCAGTTTGGCAGATTCCGTAATAAATCTATCCATCGATGGCATTGATATATTGCACGAAAAACTGTCATTTAGAGGCTCTGGGAACATATTAGTCTTGGGGAAACTGTCGCGAGGAATGTGCTTATGAACAAGCATATTATACTGTGTAGTTGTTGGAATGTCTGATAATGCTTGAGAAATTAATGGGTCAAATAACTCCTGATCCAGCCTAGTTGTAAAGTTACTAGATCCCAATACGCGTATATTTACAGGTGTGGCAGAGGCTGCTGGATGGTAGGCTCTAGTTAATGTGTTTAGGTACTTCTCAATGTAAACCTTTCTAGGGACATTGAGTAAGGAATCCAAAACGCCATCAGTTGTTTCTGTTGACAGAGATTTCAAAGATGTTGTGAAATCTGTGAATAACAAACTGTTCTTAAATTTATCCTCGGTTTGTCCTGATTTATTGTAATCAAAACGAACAGCCTGGTGAATAATATCATCCTTGGTAACTCTTCTCAATTCATCAATAGTCATACCCGTAATTCTCTCGAGTTCCTTACAGAAGTCTTTATTTTGAACTGGGTTTAATACATTCATAGTAAAATTCAACAACTTGCTTAGGTCTGCGACAGTATTTTGGTAGTTTGGCAAGATCATTTCATCGTAGAGCAGTTTTGGTAGGTTATAAGCGATCGGATTACGCGTAGAGTATTGCATATCTACCCAATTTGTGTAGTTATTTGGATTGATCACTCCGAATGGCTCAGATGCATTGGCATCATACCCTAGTGCAGCAACATTAGCACTACTATTATTAACACTATTAGTTATAGTATTCATACCTCCATTGGAAGCCGATTGTTTTGACATGGTGCTTGACTTTCCGAACGTGACGAAGGAGAATGGTGATTCGATGTCGGCTCTCTCAAATAGATCCGGGTGGTTACACACTTTTCTAAATTGCATGACCGTGTTAATTAGGTTTTGATCTCCCTTAAATTCATCATTACCAGCTGCATTCTCAATGGCGTCATATCCACCAGATATTTGAGATCTTAATACCTGGTACAACTTGGCCTGTCTTTGAGTCAAATCGCACAGCATATCTATTTCAATCTTATCTCCTAGTTCTGACTGCACGTTTTTCTTAATACGTCTCAGCATAAAAGGCTTCAGGATCATATGTAAACGTCTCAATTGCTGTTGGTTTAATTTAGTGTTAGACTCTGCGTGTGATTCAATATCCTTCGAGAACCATTCACTAAACTCATCGTGTGAATCAAACAGTGAAGGCATGATAAAATGCAATAGCGCCCATAATTCCTGCATATTGTTCTGAATAGGTGTACCAGTCAATAACAATCTATTACGACAATGGAAATTCAACAAGTTCTTCCAACGGGATGATTGAGAAGACTTGATAGCCTGTGCTTCATCCAGAATCATATACTGCCATTTCATCTTTTGAAAGTATGAAACATCAGAAACAACCATCTGGTAAGAAGTGATCATGACATGGAATGGAGCATCCTTCCCGTACCTGACATTCTTTCTGTCCCAGAACTTTCTAAGGATTTTACGGTCGTTACCATTACCCCAGTAGGGCAGGATCTTGAAACTTGGGACAAACTTTGAAATCTCGTTTACCCAATTATGCAGAGTAGATGCTGGCGTGACGACTAAGAATGGTCCCCAAATATTGTACCGTTCGGCTAAGTGTGCCAATACAGAGATGGACTGAACAGTCTTACCCAGACCCATCTCATCAGCCAGGATACCGTTGATACCCTGGTCGTACAGGTTAGCTAGCCAGTTCAATCCCTTTAGCTGGTACTCCTTCAACGTGCATGCCAGCAGATTTGGTTGTTCAATGGTAATTTCTCCCAAGGATGTTGGGTTTTGGAAATTCAACTCATCATCATCGTCGGCATTTGCGTCGTCTTGGTCGTTCATGGCCTGGTTATCGAACTCCTTTGCCTTTGCTCTAGTTGCTGCAAGCACATTTGAGGCATTCTCGGCTGCCTTCATCCTCAAAGCGTCGTCGTTTTCATTGTCGAAATCTATCTCTCTGAAGTCGTTCTTCTTGGAAGAGTCTGTGGTTTCTAGGTCAACATCATCTGCACCGGACCCCTGTGCCTCGTTCCCCTCGTACTCGTCGGTCTTGATCTTCCTGCCGATGAAATGCGAGTACAGCTCAGTTTGGGTAAGCAAGAAATTGAGCTTCTTCGCCTGTCTCTGCGACTCTCTGGCGTCATCCTCACGCTTTGCCTGCTCGAGAGCGACCTTCTCCTGCTTCTTTTTGATCTCGCGCTCTTCGCGCTCGTTCTTCTTCCAGAAGTTGGACATCTCCCTGATACCCCTCCTTGCTCTAGTTTGGAAGTCCTTGATCTGCTTGAAGTTGCGCGACTGCCACTTGCGGGCCTCACGGGCGCAGAGCGAGCTTGTCTTTTTGAAGTTGGTTGCCTTGATTGTCTGCATCTGCTGGAGCATGCGCACCATCTTGTTAGAGTCCTTTCTTGCAAGGTCCTTCCATACCGTTACGTACGTGTTGTCGTAATGGCGCTGGATAGCACGTGCCTCCTTCGCTGACATCTTCATACCGTAAGTGGGCAGGC